>JAQFXT010000751.1:0-26398 GCA_034683725.1 Strigamia crassipes | reverse complement strand
ATAAACGTAAATAAACAAAAATAAACGTAAATAAACAAAAATAAACGTAAATAAACAAAAATAAACGTAAATAAACAAAAATAAACGTAAATAAACAGAAATAAACGTAAATAAACAAGAAATAAACGTAAATAAACAAAAATAAACAAAAATAAACGTAAATAAACAGAAATAAACGTAAATAAACAAGAAATAAACGTAAATAAACAAAAATAAACAGAAATAAACAGAAATAAACGTAAATAAACAAGAAATAAATGTAAATAAACAGAAATAAACGTAAATAAACAGAAATAAACTCTCAAAACGAAAGTAAACTTTACTCTTGATTCAATGCGGCGCATTTTTTCAGTTGACCAGCATCGTCTTTGGATTTGTTGATGAGGTTTACTTTCGATTCGAATTCGGTCGATTCCATGTGAACCGTGATCTGCTGATAATTCGAATCCGAATAGCGCGCGATAGCCAAATACGCATCAGTCATGTCCGAATTCTCTTCAATTTTGGTACCCAAAGTGATCGCCTGTAAAGGCGTCAATTAATTTACGGACAACATCGAAATTAAATCGATCGTACGTCGTTCAGGTGCTGCATAATCGTGTTGGGGATGTCAGATTTAGTTTCGATCAACCATTTGCTGATCAAACCGAGTGCTTGAGAATGCAATCCCGAACTACCGCAATTACTTTCATCCTAAAAAAATTAAAAATATTAAAAATATTAAAAATATTAAAAAGACAAAATGGATGTAAACAATTTTTCCCTTTTTACTTTATCGAAACTGGATAATAATTTCCGAATTTTCTGAATTGCGTTTGTGCTTTCCTTCCGCTCCCAGTAAATCCTCGCTTCTTCCATCTCGCAATTCCAAATCAACTTTTGATTCAAATTGGGCAAACCTTTCGCCTGTTCCACGGTCGAAGCGGCCAACTTGAAACAACAACAACAACAACAACAACAACAAAATTTAATTTAAATTTTTTTTCCCTTTCCGAGCGTCCAACTCGCTTCTCACGTCCAGATATCTCGCTTCCCGCGCTAATTTCGACTTGCGCAACAACCGTTCTCCCAGGATCTGAGTATCCGTCGCCGAACATTGATTGATCTGCGACAGAACCACCTGACTGGTCATCACCGGCTCCAGAAACGAAAAATTCGAGCAAGTAAACCGATCGTTCGACGTCCATTTCCTATTGATCGTATCCAAAACTTCGTCGGAACTAGAAAAATTAAAAACAAAATTTTTTTTAGTCACTAAATGCCAGCAACTTTAAAGATTCATTTACTCGTTTTGGGCATTTTTGTAATCCTCGAGTTGAATTAAGATTTGCGACTGCGTCAAAGCGGAGTAAACCGACAAAGTGTTTTCTAAATTGATTGCCGACAAATTCCGAACGACGCAACCGTACGCGCCGCGCATATCGCTCGTAAATCGCGACTCCTCTTCCTGAACCAAGTCGGTCAACACATTGTAAACCGCTTTATTAAATTGCGTTTCGGCAGCACCGTCTCTGGGTAACGTCCATTGACAAAGTCTCCACATGCACTCGTATTCGAACTCGATAAACTCTTCGTTTTCCATCATTTCGCTACGATTAATCCCCTTTAAATACGTTTTCAACGCGTGCGTGTTGCCCAACATCTGCAAAGACTAAAAACAAAACAAAAAAAATTAAAATAACAAAAAAAAAATTAAAAATTTGGATTTACTTTTAAAACACCCATCAGATAACTCGGGTTGCTGTCGGCTTTAAGCGAATACGCCGCGAAAGCTTCGTACCACTTTAATTCGTACTCGTATTCGTGGATTTGTTTGATCGGGAGATCGATTTCTCCAACTTGGAAACCGCAACATCCATCCGCATCACCTGCAATTAATTTTATTTTAAAATTCCGAGCTGAACTGTTTAATTTGATTTTTTACCGATGTTTCGATACGTTTTCAAAATTAATTCGTAAACCTCAGAACTCGACGAATCTTCGGATAAAATGTGCGCAAAGTTGTATGTTTTGGCGTAGTCTTCGAGCGCATCATTGCTTTTATCACCTTGTCTGCATTTAATCGGAAATTCGTTAATTTCGATTCGTTTAACGACTTAGCGAGTCATTTTACTTAATCAAAGAGTCCGACCAAATCTGGAGAAACATCAGAGCGCTGAAATTGGCGTTGCAATATTCGGCAGCTTTCGCAACATTCAAATAATTCAAATTCAGCCAAAAATTCTGGTCCCATTGACAAGTTGCGCTAAATAAAAATAAATAAATGAATAATATAAATAAATTCGGATAAATTTTCACCTTTTAGACGGTTTTTCCTGCAATCGCAAGTAATTTATCATCGATAACATCGTTTTAATGGCTTCTTTACACGGTGTGGTGCTGATATCCGTCATGAGCCGACATTGAGTTTGAAAAAATTCGTTGATTTTACGTGAAAGTAAAGCTTGAACCGGTTCATCTCCTTCTTTTAAAATCGAATACATCACGAACGGAAATACGACTTGACAAAACGTCATCTAAAAATTAAAAATGTTTTAAAGCGAATTTTAGTCAAATATTTGATTTACCTGATGTTTTGCAATTGGTACGACCGATTGAAGAATTTCGTCCGACGTTGCACCGTCGATTAAACCGCAAACCAGATTTGAAATCCATTCATCGTACTCCAGCATACTATTTGGACACCACACAATATCGTGCGTTAAAGTTTTTAAAACGAGTTCTTCCATTAATTCACTCGCCACCACGAAATTCGTCGCCTAAAAAAAAAAAAAAAAAAAAAAAAAAAAATGAATAATAAAATAATAAAAAGTTTTTAATTAAATCTGAACAAACCGTTTGAGTTTTAAATGGGTTTAGCATCAAAAACAAATCGTCGTCGTGTTTTTTATTTTCGTACTGCGATACAAAACTTCGACCGCTCTTGGTGGCGAGAAACGTTTTAATCACCAAACTTGTCGTTTCCACCAGTTTGGCACTAAAAAACAAACAAATTGTTAATTATTCAATAAATTTACTCTCGTGTTTACAACTCACTCCTTATTGAATAGATTTTCACTCAATAATTTCAACAGAATCGCATTACGCTGACCGATGGAATCGTTCTGAAAAAACTGCACGTCTTGTTTGTATATTTGAGCCCCGTCGTCGACTCGAAGAACCAAACTGCACAAATCGATCGGACCGATTTGACCGAGGCAACGTGTGGCCTCCATCGCAACCTAAAATAAAATCCGAACAATTTAAACTGAAAATTCACTATAAAACGATTAATAAACATTTACTTCCGCATCTGGACTCGAACTCAAGTGAATTAATTCCGTTATCAACTGATGGATCACCGAACGTTGGCAATCTTCAGAAAATTTGGGCATTTCTGTAACAAAAAAATAAAATTTTTAGTAAAATGTTAAGTTTTAATCGATTCGCAAACCGGAAAGTGTGTGGATGATGTCGTAGAGTGAGTTTTTCTGTTCGCAGAGTTCTTTTTTCAAAAAGCGTAAACCTTCCAACCGACTCGACGTCGTTTTGCCGGTGTCGCTGCGACAGTTTTCGAGGAAACAATTGATTTCATCCGTCAATGTTAAATCGCCTTTCGCATATTTCAAGCGTCGATGAACGTCGGAAATTTCGGATAATTCCGGAATGTCTGGAAATGGGTCCAACGCTCGAATGAAATCGCAGAGTTTGTCCACGTTTTTCACGAGCAGCATGTCAAAAAGCGAAATAACCTAAAATTCAAAAAAAATATAAAAATAAACTTTTTGTAAATTTAAACGTCTAAATCGAACAATACGAACTTCCGGTTTTAAACCCACGACAAATAGTAACGGTAAAAGTGAATTGACAATAAATGATAGCAAATTTCCCAAGTTTTGAGGCGAGATTTGCAAAACGCATTCGCATACTTCGCACAAAAATCGAATTGCACCGCTCGCAAATTCGCTCTCCTCACTACAAAACAAAATTGTCATCTACGCAATTTCGTTAAAATGCTATTTCAATTATTTTTTACTCACGTGTATTCCAAAATTAAATAAACTAGCGTGTGCACAACGTCTGTGATTAAAAAGAACTTCAATTTTCCAAGACAACCGAGTTCCTCGAACACCCACTGAACGAAAAGCTTGTAAGCAGAAAACGTTTGGATTCGTTCGTGAAATCGAAGCGCGGAAAAATGCAATCTCAGCGATAATAATATACTTTGTACACTGTAATCCTAAAAAAAAAATTTAAAAAAAATAAGTAACAATTATTTGGTAAAAAAAAAAATTGAAAACTTTGCAATACTTTGGCCAAAACAACAATTATTGATCTTTGAATTGGGCTCGAATCGACTTGCATCTTAATGTACTGACAACTCCGATGTATGATCGATTTTAAATGACTCGGTGGATTGTTCGGAGGCAACACCGCGTCGATTTTTGCTTCTAATTGCAACGTGGATAACAATTTCACGATAATTTCGTCGAGTGATGTCTTCAGGTGAAATGTGAATCCCTGAAACAACCGAAGTTTAATGATATTCGATTAAGTTATCACGATTTTTCAGTACCTCGGTTGTTAATTGTTGTTCTACAAATTCGTAGCAATTAATCGCCTGATTCGGTGTAATACAACAGTTTAATTTGTCCCGTAAACTTTGGTCGTCTTTGACGCTCATAAATGGAATTATAAACACGGCAAGGGCGGGGAAACATTCGATGATCAAACTTTTGACATCCCGGTGCAATAACCCCGCGATTTCTAGCGCCATTGGTTGATTCCCGGTGATTAACGACCAAGGAACTAAAACACGATAAAACTCTCTAAAAAAAAATTGGAAAAAAATTGAAAAAATTGAAATTAAATTTTGGGACGCTTCTTACTCGGCAAAAATCTGAGGCGAAATGCAATCCACGAGTTGGAACGGAAATGCGAAAATACCGCGTTTGCTTTTCAGCCAATTAAACAACAAACATTCGAAGTGAGTTTGCAGATAACATTTAACGCTTGGATATCCCAAACCGGCAGAAACCCTTCCGAGGGCTTTTTTAACTACATCCGCCGACACCTTGTTGTCTAAAATGGCGACTAAAAGAGTAAAAATCGCCTTCTTCTCGCAAAACAAATTCACCGCCGCAATATTCGTCAACGCCGTCACGAAAACGCATTGTTCGTTAAGCGAGGCCTCGACTTGCGCCATGTTTCCGTCGACCGGCCGCGAATTCTATAAAATACAAAAAAAAATAAAATAAAAAATTTAATTTAAAAAAAATAAAAGAAATTTCTTAACCGATTTCCATTTTTCTTTTATGGCACAAACTTTAGTTAATATCACATTTTGCCACTCGGCGACTTGAGCAGTCAATTCGCAAACTTGCGGTTTAACCGTAAGTAAATTGGCGACCGCAATCGCAGCCTCCAACCGAACAATATACATATTGTGCAACTCCATCATCTCGATCAAATGAATGCTAATAGGAACGGTATCAACGTCGGATCCCTCCACGGGCCAACGAGCCCACCGATTGGCGGGATCGACCTTAACCATCGCGTTAATGCACTCGATGAATGCTAACGATGCGTGCGCGCCCATCGGACGCTTCTTGTGCTGTTTCCTAAAAAAAAAAAAAAAAACTTCAGTCAATAATCTAATACAATTTTCAAGTTAATTTTACCAAAACGAGTGCAGCAAGTTCAAAATATCGTCCCGCGCGTCAGAAGAAGTGCGTTGCAAATGAGGCGCCAACAGGACGATTAAATCAAAAATATTCGCAACGACATCCATGTGTTTGTAGTAAATTTTACTGATTTTCCTGCAAAATCATTAATATTTTAATTAATTAATTAATTAATCAATTAACTTTATTTGTCACCTTAGGACGGAATTCGCTCGCACAATGATCTCGCCGTTGAATAAAGGTTTTGAGCGGAAAATGTCGCGCGTTGTGTTCAGCGCTAATTGCAGGTTGGACGGAATGTTGACGTCGAAATTTTCGTTCAAAAATAATTCGAGAAGTTTCAACTTTACGCTATTATCGGGGTTGTTAGCAGTTCGTTCGGTAACGGTAAAATAATTGAAGGCACAAAGCCGTTGGGCACATAAACTACACGCGTCGTTGTTCCCGCTCGAATTGGAGTCCGCTTTGAAGGTTTGCGATTGGCCCGGCGACTCCTCCGTGAAACTGGAACGCGTCTCAAACTCATCATCAACATCCCGATCGAAAAACGGGTCCTCGGTCTCGGACGCTTTGTTTCTGTCTTTCGAGTTCTCGTTCGAAACCTAAAAAAAAATTATAAAATTAAAAATTAATTTCGGAAAAATTAAATTAAAATGAATCAAAACTCGACCTCGGTTTGCAAAAATGAAAATAAAACGCGAACGAGTCGATCCGGGATTAAATTCCGAATGAATATTTCATCGTTTTGATCTAAAACATTCGTGTGTAGGACGTGCAGATTCTCCATGATGGTCTGTTTGTTGCCCGTACTGGAAAACGTCTCGACGGATTGCGTTAAAATAGCAAAAAGTTCCTGGAAATAAAAACGATTACGTAATAAAAAAAAAACAATCGATGAAATACACAACGAACCTTTATCCTGTCGTACACTTCGAGAGCTGTGATTTCAACTGCTGTACATACTTTAAGTTCGAGGACCAATCGCACGATGCACAGCACCAAACAACAATATTTAGACACGATCTGAATGTTATACATCTGAAAAATTCAATTTTGTTTCAATTTTGTTTTGAAATTTCAATATTTTGAAATTTGATTTTGAAATTTCAATATTTTTGAATTTGATTTTAAAATTTCAATATTTTTGAATTTTTTTCTCGAAATTTCAATATTTTTAAATTTTTTTTCTCGAAATTTCAATATTTTTGAATTTTTTCTCGAAATTTCAATATTTTTAAATTTTTTTCTCGAAATTTCAATATTTTTAAATTTTTTTTCTCGAAATTTCAATATTTTTGAATTTTTTGTTGTTGAAATTTCGATTTTTTCAATGTTTACTTCCGGTTTGTTGTGGTTGATTAAAATTCGCACATCACGCAGAATAATTTCGAACAATTTCTCGATCATGACGAGCGAAGCGCTCGCGTTGACGCATAGTTCTTCGATTTGTGTTTTTTCCCGAAGTTCGAAAGGCGCATTGAACGTCGATTTCAAATAGAAAGTTTCTAAAAATTGCAAATCTTTCCTGTCGTTGGAATTCATCCAGTACGGCTCGAAGTGCTCGGACAGTTGGAAATCCAAAGGGCTGCATACACAAAGCGCGACCAAGATTTGTGATAATAAATTAAAATCCACCGAATTAAAATGGAATTGCAGTCTGTCTTCGTCGATCAGTGGACGTAAAATAAAATGAATTAAATATAACCGATACGACGAATTGGAATCGTCCGTAAAAAACTGTTCGTCCGTTTCCGGCGGCAAAATTTCCCGCGGATTCTGCTTCGGCATTTCGTTGTGTTGTAAGTAAAGAGCCAGAATTTGCAGTAGCTGTTCGGATAACGTCCACTTGGGCGTGAAAAGGCACCACAACTCCACGTCTGGTTTCACTAGTTTCTTCAAAATAAGCAGTTTAAGCAACTTCAGGCACTCGTCTCTCGCTTGGTTGAGCGTCAACAGCCTAAAAAAAATCAATTAAAATGCAAAAATTCATTTGAAAATTAGAAAAATCACCTTAAACTCGTATCGTATACGAGTTTCCACGTCTTTTTTAAATAATCCGCGTCTTCGGTCGACGGTTTTTCACTCGATTCGACGCGTTCGTGACACTCGACGCAAGTGCAACAAATTATCAATAAATGTTCGGATATTAAACTCCTAAAGATAACAGAAATTATTATATATTGTTATTTTTGTTTGATTTTATTTACTTTTTGCATTTAATTAGAAATTGGTGTAGTTCAGTTAACACGGTTTTTAATAAACTCGTGCTTAGACTGTCGGGAAACCGTGCGAGGTAATGCGCTAAGATTTGTAACCTGTTGGAAGAAAAATAAAAATTGAATTTATGCATCAAATTCCAATTTTTAGACTAATAAAATCGTTTTACCAAATTATAGACGTTTCCGTTTCGACATTTTGTTGGATTTCGTCTAAAATGTCGTTCACGGGACCGCTCTTTTTGTGACGTTTAGAAGCGCTGTCCACAATTTCCCCTTCCTGAGAATAAAACCCAATTCCTGCCGCGTAAGGCATCAGACGGCACGTTTGAGCAATCAAATTAAGATAGCACAAAGGCAATTGACTAGTTTTACTAAAAAAATATAAATAAAAAAATTTAAAAAAACAATACAAAATTTATAAATATAAAATTCAACCTTGCAACAAATTTATTACGAGCTGCATAATTCCTTATATCACACAGAAGCAATGCGTACATTTTTCGCAAACATTTCTGAAATAAAATTGCAGAAATTGTAAAAAAATTTCAATTTATCGTCGGATTTAGTTTGGATTTGCCTTCCAAACGTCTTCATCGCCGGTATAAACTCCTTTTTCAGACGTAAACACGCCGTTCGGGTGGTGAATCGACACTTGGAACTCCAAAAACCGTACGAGCGATATCTATTCCACAACAAATATTAATTGAAATTGTTTATATTGTTGGTTTTCTCACTTTTAAACCTTCGGCGGGTCTACTTTCCCACCAATCAACGACAATCGAAAATATGCTTTCCCCCAAGTGACACATTTGCAAGCGATATTCGGTCGCAAATGCATAGAAAAAAACATTCGCCGTTGACACGAAGCCGTCGATATGAGTTTGACTTTTTTCTTTCCTAAAAAAAAAAAAATCAAATCAAATCAAAAATTCAAAATAAAAAAAATTAAAAAATTTGTTACTTCAAAGAATAAAATCCATTTTTAAAGAAATTTATCAGTTGATTCGGGTTGAAATTCGTTTGTTTCGAGCCATATAAAATTGTATTTTCAATAATTTTCAATAAAAAAACCCGATCGAGACCTTCGCACGTGTCGCTATACTTCTGACAAATTAAATCGAGTAATTCTAAAAAAAAATCAAAAAAAAAAATTATCATTTAAAAAAAAAAATCAAATAAAACCAACAAACCTTGCCACAACGATTGCGAAATCTCACACCGCATTTGCGGCACAAACAACACATCTTTCAAAAGGACGCTGCAATAATCCACACCGAAAAACGACGACGATGGCTCAAGTATTTGCAAAATGTGCTTCAAAACTTGTCTACAATTCAGTTTAGGTCCTCCTACAAATATTAATAATCCAATCAAACATTTTCCGACCAAAAAACGAACAAATCTTTACTAGAATTTGCTTTTCGGACGAAATGTTTAAATAAATTTGACCCGCTCTGCGCCTTCCTATTCGACGATTTATTCGGTGTTTTCTTCGCGCTTTTCGTTAAATGTTCAATTTCCTAAACCAAAAAAAAAATTGTTTAATTTATTTTTGATATTTTCCGAGTCACCTCACTTTGTTGACATAATCCACAACGGCTACGAACACTTGTTCCCACGTTAATCCCTTGTTTTCTCTCTCCAGCGAACACTTATCGAGAGCCGCGACGCACTTTTGTTGATCGATCAATGCCCGAAACGCCTCGGCTTGTTTCTATAAAATCGTAGACAAAATTGGGTTAAATTCCCCAATATTTTAATAAATGTTTCGCACGTCGACCTTTCGTTCCATGACTTTATCGCTGCGTAATCCGTAGCAACACTTGTTTAAATCGCCCAAAACGACGTCCATTTCGGCCTCTTCGATGACGGATCTAAAAAAAAAAAATTAAAATTTTTAATACACGATAAACACGAAAAATTTTCATACTTTTAATAAAACATCGCTTAATATCGAACCAGAAACGAAACCACTTCCATAGCGATTTATTGACGTCTTCAACCAGCCGGAAGTATCGCGCCAATCTTGCCGCCATTAACTCGCGTCGCCATTGGCTGGCATCTCCCCGCCGCTAGATGGCAACCGAATGACGTCAGTTAAAAAATGGCCGTCTACTGTCCGGCAGAATAAATGTGATTTTTAATAGTGAAATTTGCGAATTGGGATTAGTTTGTTTTGAACGATATAGCGAAAAAATGGCGAATTTTGCTTCCACCTCGCGCGATCGGGACAAGGAACCAACCGTGGACGGCGAAGTAGCATTTCAGCATTTCTACACCGAGGTAAAAACCCAACACAAAAAAAAAAAAAGAAAAAAGAAAAAGAAAAAGTTGAATAAAATAATTAATTTTTCGCAATTTAAATGTCGCCAGGTGAAAGAAATCGAAGAAAGGGATTCGGTGCTGACACCCAAACAACAAATTGAACGTCTCCTGCGACCGGGCTCGACGTACTTCAACCTCAACCCATTCGAGGTAGGTTTTGCCATGAAAAAATGATTTTTTTTTTGTTTTTAAAAAAAAACGTTTTACGAGCACAAAACGCCATTTTGGCCGATTTTGGTCAACAGATTACAGAGAACGGTGTAAGTATCGTCTGTGTAATTGGGCAAATTTATAATTTCAGGTCGAAGCAACCGAAACCAACTCAGAGTCAGAATGTTTGTTAAAAACGCACCAATTTTCAGCTAAAATTTTAGACCGCGACGTCCACTTCCAAATCCTGCAACTGAGAGACAGTTTCTTCTTGTGGATTGGCGGCGCACCGGTTTTGTCCGAGTTAGCGGTCGCGATGCCGTCTCGCTTCGATATCGTTAGCACGAAACTGATCGGCGCTAACGCGGAGTCGGCTTCGAATGTGATCGCAGCACGCCTCGCTAAGCGCACGACCAAACAAGTGTTTGTTAGTTATTCTTTGGATGCGCAAGACAAATTGTTGCTCAGTCACGTCGACCTGGTTCTGGCGGGCGAGCTCGACCGGAATTATGACAAATTTTAAAATTTTAGTTTTGTAAAATCGGTGTAAATCTGTAATTTTGATTATTTGACGAAATAAACAGCTGATAATAAGACAAAAAATTATTTGAATTTTAATAATTAAATTATTAAATTAGATTTTTATTTCTGGTTGATTTTTTAATGATTTTTTTTTTTTTCCGATTTTTTTTTGCAGGTTCTGCGAGTGGATCCGGAGACGCCGATCGAAGATGTTAAAAAGCAATATAGAAAACTTTCGATTTTGGTTCATCCGGATAAAAATCAAGACGATCCTGATCGAGCTGAGAGAGCTTTTGAGAGTAATTTGTTTAATTCGGGTTGTTTTTGATTTAAATTAATTAAAATAAAATTTTTGTTTATATTTTTATTTGTTTAGTTTTGAATAAGGCGTATAAAAGCCTCGAAAATGAACTGGTGCGGCAGAGATGTTTGGATATAATCGAAGAAGCGAAAGCGCGCACCGAAATGATGATTCAAGAGAAGAAGAAAAAGTTACGAAAAGATGGCAAGCCGGCGACCGTAGAGGAAGACGACCCGGATAAGCGGAAACACTCCGAATACGTCATGACGATGAAGTTGTTCGCGGACAACGAGCGGAAGAGACGCGAACAGGAGCAAAGAGATTTACAAGAAAGGTGTTAAATTAAATTTAAAATTAAATTTAAATTTAAATTACATCAAAAATTAAATTAAATCGTTTTTAGAAAGCGAAAACGCGAAGATGAAATCGAAACGGAAGAAAAAAGCAAATTAGCGACCGAATGGCAGAAAAATTTCGAGGTTTATTTTGATTTTTCCGGTTTTTAGTTCGAAATTTTTATTTTTTTTTATTTTTTTTTTTTTTTAGGAGAGTCGGGAAGGCCGAGTTAACAAATGGAAAGACTTCCAGAAAGGATCCAAGAGCAAGAAATCTAAATTTAGCAAAACAGGATTCAAACCGCCCAAGCACAAGGCAGAGACGAGGTGAAGCGGATCGCAATTTGGGCGTTTTTGTGAATCTATAACATGTACATTATTTCTTTTTGTTTGGTTACATTTTGTGTATTAATTAACATCGATTCCTGGTATTAAAAAGGGAATTAATTGGTTTGTAATAAACATTGTTTCAAATTTCTAGAAAAAAACAAACAATAACGTTTTATTTACGTTTTAGAAGCGGAAAACGAAACGAGAAAATTAAATTTTAAGTTTACAAATGAAAGAAAGTGAGAAAATTTAATTTAGAATTTTTTTTGGAATGTTGCGCACCTGTGACAATAAACGATCGGGCTCGTTTGCGTCGATATTTCTTTAGATTCGCGTTCCTTTACGAGGCTTTGGTTAATCGGTGCATCTTCGGTGACTTCTCGAACTATTTTTTGTTGGATGTTGATTGAAAAATTATTGAAATTGATGAGCTGGAATTGATTTTTGGTCTTGCGAGTGTCCATTTCCGGTGTCTGTAAATTGAAAATTAAAAAAAAAAACGTTAAATTTTGTACGAAAACTTTGGGATTCACCGTTTCCGATTCGTTTTTATGTCTTTTTGCGACTAAATCCGATCTTTTACGCTTTTCTCGTGGCTCCAAACACGAGCTAGATGGATCCCGTTTGTTTCTGCTTGTTCAATCAAACATTCATTAAATAAATCGAAAGATTTTATGCGATATACTTTGGTAATGCGTCGGATTTGTTGAAATTTAAGTGCTCAAATATATCTTTAGTCTTGCAAGTGTTTAATATCGGGTCCTCCTCGTCTTCCGGCGTTTCTCTGTCATTTCTACTCATTTCTTCGCATCTTTTCCCGACTGACTTAAAAGATTTTTGCTTTTCTTGACAGGAATTCGGTGTCGCGTGTTTACTTCTGTAAATTAAACAAATATTTTCACTACAAAAACGGATAATATTTCAAGAATTGTTGTTAAACTACTTAAATAAAAGGTCAGGCGTATTGTTTTTGGTCCGTAGATCGACCGATGATGGGAAGAATTGATAAGGAGTATTTATGGTTTTATTTTTGCTTGAATTAATTCCTTCACAAAATGGAGTAGTCGGTAATGGTGACTGGAAATTCTGGAAATCCTCACTCGATGATGCGTGGAATTGTTGGTAATCGCAGTCAAATAAATTAGAAGTGGCGTCAAAATGACGTGAAAATGGTTGAAATTGGTCATCCGCGAATTCTGAAAATTAATTTCGTGTAAAAATTATTGTTATTGTGATTTAAAAAAAGTATATTTCTTACGTGTAGGAGTAACAACCGGATTATTATACATCATCGGGTCACTTCTAAATTACAAAATAATAAAAAAATATTATTTATTTATTTATTTATGTTTAGTTAACCGTGTGGACAAAACTGGAGTTTCTAAAAATGGATGAAACTCGTCAGTCGTTCGCTGGATTAATGGCGTTGAATTAACGAAGTCTCCCGAAGCAAATCCAGCCGAATATTTGGTCATATTGTGACGATTTTCGTTGTTTTGGCGATTTAAATGGCTGCCACGTCTTTCGTACATTTGTGGATTAAAACAAGCGCATTTAATCTGCAATAAAAAAAGTAATATTAAAAAAATAACATAAAATAACGATAAAACCTACACCGTGTAATGAAGATTGCGTGGCAGGTCTCGTTTCGTTCGCTGCACCTTGAAAATCTAATTTCGAGGCCTGGGAAATGGGCGACATTAGCAATTCGACTTGTTGTTTCTTTTTCTTGTCGAATATAGTTGGAATTTTCTCAGTTAAATCGATTTTTTGCACTTTTGGTTCTGGAAAAACAATGTTTCTTCAACTGTTTAATCATTCTATTCATTCATTTTACCACACGATCGCTCTAGATCATTTTCGCAGCAATCTTTGATGATTTGTAAACAAATTAAATCTTGGCTGAGTTTTGGAGTGTTTTTTTTGCCGTCTTGTCCTAGTTTCTGCGCTCGTTTCTTGTCGAAAAATTCCTACGATAAATGAGACATGTTAGAATACGAAATAAAAATAATAAATGAAAGTTTGTTTGAATTTTTCTTACAGTTTGAATTTTTTTTTCTTGTTTCATTTTAATCCTGCTCCGCGCACCACCGACCCAATTCATTTTCTAACAAAATACAAAAATAAATAGTTTAAACTTATACCTTGTGAGTTTGAATAGCTCACTGACAATTTGTATAGTAATAAATAAAAACAAACGTGTAGAAATTCGACTAATCCATCGCTAAAATTCAAAAATAACGGTTTACTGAGCGTATACGGGAAGCCACCATTATGGAAAATGCTAAAACCTGAAAAACGAATTTTTTTTAAAAATATTAAAATAAACGTTAAAATCTGTTCATATTTTTAAATTTTTAAAACATATCTCTTAACTAGGGTCCAAACTAAAAAAGAAAATAAATTTTTAAATACTTGAAAAGTGCTATTTCAAATTTCTGTTCCGTTTAAAATTCAAATAAATAAAAAAACGGAAATAAAATGTGTGAATAGCAAATCAAAGTTTATGCACCACTCTGATTCACATTTATCTTCGCAAAACACGTTTTTAAAAAAAAATAGCATCATTGCTCGAGCTCCAATTCACATTCTATGAAGTTCATCACTTCCGACACGCAAAATTCAAACAAATTCTTTTATTTCACACAAAAAAATCCTATTTTGTACCACCCGATGCTATGCGCTTAACTAAACCCATTTATTCGCACCCGAAATTTAAATAACAAAAGTATAATTTTACTTCCACATACGAAACTGGAATAAATTACTCCAAACAATAAAATATTTCGTATATAAACCACTGACTGCAGCAACAGCCTTAGAGATCCGACTACTGAAACACCACAAACATGAAATCCTGTTTTCTAGTACTCATGGTCGTTGTTTGCGTTGCAGTCGCAGAAGGAGTAAGTAACAAACATTGTCAGTAATTGAACTATTAATAACTTGGTCTCCAATTGTGATGAATATATTGCATAATTCATAACCTAAATAACTTATTTTAATCTAGCAAAACTGCTTCAAGGATGGTGAATTGGACAAGGTAATAGATTTTTTGACAAATTTTATTATTTGCGAAAACTTATCTTATTTCTAACGCAGCAATGGAAAGAAGCCATGATGAAAGTGAATGAGCCAGTGATTAAGACATGCAAAGGAAAAAAAGCAGATATGGTAAATACATATATATTTTACACATTTGGCTAGATATAGTAGAAGAAAATAACATTTATTATTAACAGAGTGGCGACGAATTAGAAAAATGTGTTAAGGGAGAGGTAAATTTTGAATAGTGGTGTTTTACTCAAAATCTAATTGGTAATTTTAAATTAAATTAGTGGGGTGCAGCGATCGAAGGATGTAAAGCTGAATCTGGTGATGTAAGTTGCGTGCAAATTATTCTACCGAAACAATCCTAATTAACAAATGAATACAGGACAAGCATAAACTGATGAAATGTGCCAAGAAGAAGTTGGGAGTTGTAAGTCATATTGTTTGCAATATTATTTCACGTATACACAACTGATTTCACACGTGCGATAGGTATGTGACATGAAATTCGCAGATTTCAAAACCCAAACGTTGGAGATGGTATTACCTGATGTAAGTTTGATTTTAGGAGATAAAAACAACAAAATATTTAAATTTCTTGAAACTAATAAAATAAATTTCAACAGAAAAAGAAGGCAGTTGAAGATGCAATCACTCCCTGTGAAAAGGAGCAAGGCGAGGTAAGTGGGATTAAAATAAGACAAATATATTTAATTATTGTTGTTGTTTTTTGTATAACAGGCAGCCGACCTGAAGTGTGGAATGAACAAATTGTCTGAAGTAAGTTATACAAGTGTTTACAATAAAATCAAATCAATAAAATGTTTTTTTTGAAGCTTTGTCCCGATGTGAAAGAACGCATGGAAAAACTAAAAAAAGAATGGTTAGAGTGAAGAAGAAAAGAAGGAAAAGGAAAAAAAAAAGACAAATAATTCATTAATTTGGTTTTTGTAAAAATGGTAGATAAAATAAAATTATTATCATATATTTGCTGTAATTGTCAAATAATTTTGGAAAAAATCAAATCCCCAGACGATATTTAGTTTTAATACCTTTGCATCCACCATGAGACCGGGAATAAGTTATTAGTGGGGTCCCGAAATATTGGCAACACATCACAACTGGTCCTGATTGAGTCATGAATTGGTTTATTGTCCAAAATGTTGATTGCACACTCTTGTAGTTTGAGTCAATGGCCGTATGTGGCCAACATTGAAAGTTTGTGTTGTCTGCTACGCATATATTGCGCTTAATGTGCCTGTACCGTTTCCGATTATTTGCTGGGTGTGCCTTATAATCTCGCCCCTAACATTTGAAACCTCGTAGCATATTGCAATGCTAAACACATTATAGGAAACGCATCATTTCCTACATGCCAAGTTAAAAAAAATTCTTTCATTATTATCTCATTTTTTGTTCCAACCGATGCGCATGACTAACCCCCATTTACTCATACCCAAACTTCCTTTTCCATATGAAACCCTCCAATAAATGACTCCAAACAATAAAATATTTCGCATGTAAGCCACTCTGACTGCAGGAACAGTCTCAGTCACAGAGATTCTTCTGAAATACGACAACCATGAAATCCTGCTTTGTAGTTCTATTGGTCGTTGTCTGCGTTGCAGTAGCGGAGGAAGTAAGTACATACATTAAGAGCGTTCAATTCTTGAAAGAAAATCTCTTTCCTTCTTTTCTTTTCAAGAACGTAAATCTTGATCTACTTTCCTGACTTTCTTTGTCACTTTCAAATGACGCGCATGACCCACGAGGCGAATTAGATCGGCGGCCATTACAGCCCAAGTGACCCAATGAGTGCGCTCATTCAAAAGTCACTTTTTTAAAGTAAAGAAAGTAAAAGTCACTTCTCCTTTCATGAATTGAATGCATCTACTGTTAGTTAGCGGTTGAACTGTTAATAGCTTGGTTTACGGTTGTGATGAATGTGTTACGTAATCCACAAAGAATATGACTTCTTTTAATCTAGGAAAACTGCTTCGAGGACGGTGTGTTGGACAAGGTGATAGAACATTATTTTTGACAAATTTTACTCGTGAAACTTATCTAATTTTTAATACAGCAAAAGAAGGAGACATATGCAAAAATGAATGAGCCAGTGGTCAAGATATGCAAGGAAGGAAAAGAGGATATGGTAAATATATATAGAAAGTAAATGATGTAAGAAAATAACATTTATCGTTAACAGAGTGATGAAGAATTGAAAGACTGTATTGACGAGAAGGTAAACTTTGATTAGTGATGTTTAAATCAAAATCTAATTGACAAGTACGAATTAATACTAGCGGGAAGCTGCAAGTAAAGAGTGTGAAGCTGAATCTGGCTCAGTAAGTTGCGCATCAATTGCATTTGTTGTAGTGAAATAATTGCAATTAACAAATGAAAACAGGACTGGAAAAAAAAGATGAAATGTGTCAGTAAGAAATTGGGAATTGTAAGTCAGATTGTTTTCAATATCATTTTACATATACGAAACTGATTTCATATATAAAATAGGTATGGGACTTTAAAATCGCAGATTACAAAACCAAAATGGTTGGTTTAGCATTACCTGATGTAAGTTTGATTTTTAAAGAGGAAAAAACAAAATATTTGAATTAATTTCAATAGAAAAAGAAGGCAGTTGAAGATGCAATCACTTCCTGTGAAAAACTAGAAGGCATGGTAAGTGGTTGAGATTAAAACAGGAAAAATAAACCAAATGAACGTTGTTGTTTTGTAACAGAAAGCCATGGGGTGTCTGAAAATGAAAATGGGTGCAGTAAGTTACGTAACTGTCGTTAGTAAATGCAATCAATAAAATGCTTTTATTGCAGGTGTGTCCCGACGTGAAAAAAAGCTGGACATCTCATGGAAACGGAGGGAGAAAAGGAGGAAATGGAGGAAGAGGAAGAAAAGGAGGAAACGAAAGAAAATAAAAGCAAGAAGACGATGCAGAAGAATAACCAATTAATTTGGTCTTTATAAAGATGGTGGAATAAATATAATTATGATCGCATATTTACTGTATTTGTCAAATAATTTTTGGAGAAATCTAATGCTATTTACTGGTACATTTAATACTCTCAGTGGGAAAATACCGAGCGCACCGAATAATAGTCGAACAATTAGGTCTGCACGAATCTTCTTGCCTGATAAGAAGATGAGTGCTGACCTAATTGTGACCATTACTCAAGAGCAAGGTGTTATTTGATGAGAGAATTTATTGATAGAAAATCAGAGAAACGGCCACGAGGAGTCAAAACGTGATCAAAATGCCGAAAAGATTTGTTTGTAAAACCCAGCAACAGGTGGCAAAAAGGAGCAGTTTAAGATTTTCGACAGCCACCAATCCGCCAATTACAAAACGGCCACGGTTCATCCTGCCAATCTCAAAGCGCGTAACAATCTCCCAATTGCCTCCGGATTGGTGGCTGTCTTAACGTGATTCTTTTCGCCACCTGTTGCTAGTTTTTACAAACAAATCCTAATGACATTTTGATCACGTTTGAGCTCCTCATGATCGTTTCTCTGATTATCTATCGGTAAATTCTCTCGTAAAATACATCGTGCGCTTAAGTAATTGTCACAATTAGGTTAGCACTCATCTTTTTGTCAGATAAAAACACGAGTGATCTTATCTGACAAAAAAAAGATGAGCGTAAAAAACATTTTTGCAGACCTAATTGTTCGACCATTACTCGGCGCACTCGGAATATTACTACGGAAAAGTAGTGCGCGGTACCTAGTTCATGTGTGCAAAGACGAGACGAAAATGCACTTACAGACGTAAAAATTAGTAAGCAAATTTGAAAACACAAATATTTGTTTCTTTGCCAATTAAAACGAAGATTAACGACTTTATTGGCAATTTTTTTCTGGTATCCCTTATAACCATTTACGCAGTAAACATTTTTCTGCCTCTGCACCCCCAGAAGTTGCGTGCACTATCCAATTTATTTATTTATTTATTTCAATTTACCTTCGTGTAATAGGTTTGAAAAATATGGCAACACGAACTAGTTGCAAGTGTCAGTTCTGCTGTTAATAGAAGCACCATTACACGGAAGTGCGTCACTTCCGACACGTAAAGTTAAAAAAAATTCTTTTCTCATTATCCATTTTCAAAAAATAACAGAAAAATAGTTCTTTTGTACCAACCGACGCCACGAGCGTGACTAAACCCATCTGATCGCACCCAAACTTCAAATAGCAAATATATAATGCCTTTTTTACATATGAAACCCTCGAATAAATTACCCGAAAACATAATAAAATATTTCGTATATAAACTACTCCGACTACAGCAACAGTCACAGTCACAGTGATTATTCCGCAACACCACAACAACCATGAAAACCTGCTTTGTAGTTCTCTTGGTCGTCGTCTGCGTTGCAGTAGCGGAAGAAGTAAGTACAAGTACAAACATTGTTTAAAGTCTGTTAACCAGTGGTTGAACTATCAATAACTTGATTTTTAATTAAGATAAATGTGTTGCGTAATTCATAACCAATTTGACTTATGTTAATCTAGCAAAACTGCTTTAAGGACGGTGAATTTGAAAAGGTGATAGAACAATATCTTTCACAAATTGTATTTGTTGTAAAAACTTGGATTTCTAACACAGCTATTCAAGGAAAGTAGGGCGAAAAAGAATGAGCCAGTGGTCAAGATATGCAAGAAAAAAAATGCAGATATGGTAAATACACACATTTGGCTGGATATAATACAAGAGAATAACATTTATCATAACAGAGCGATGAAGAATTGAAAAAATGTGTTAAGGGAGAGGTAAACTTTGATTAGTGGTGTTTTACTTGAAATCTTATTGGTTATTTCAAATTAATATTAGCGGAAAGCTGCGTTCGAAGGCTGTGAGGGTGATGTAAGTTGCACACAAATTGTTGTATTGAGACAATTTTAATTAACAAATGAAAACAGAACAAGAAAGAAAAGTTCGAATGTGCCCAAAAGAAATTAGGAATTGTAAGTCAAATTGTTTGCAACATCATTTCGTGTATGCATAACTGATTTCGTATATACTGGGTAGGAAAAAATTGAGTTTAAAATCGCAGAATACAAAACCAAAATTCTCGCTATAGCGTTGCCTGATGTAAGTTTGATTTTTAGAAAAGTCAAAAAAAAAAAATTAAATTTGCTGGAATTAATTTCAACAGAAAAAGAAGACGGTTGAAGCTGCAATCACTACCTGTGAAAAAGAAGAAGGCCGTGTAAGTGGGATTTACAAAGTAAGAAATATAATCCAAATAAATGTTGTTGTTGTTTTATAACAGAAAGCCAAGCGGTGTGCGTGGAAAAAATTGAGTGAAGTAAGTTACATAATTGCCTATAGAAAATGCGAGCAATAAAATGCTTTTTTTGAAGGAGTGTGCTGACGTGAAAAAAGGAAGAGGTGGAGGAAGAGGAAGAGGAGGAGGAAGAGGAGGAGGAAGAGGAGGAGGAAAAGGAGGAAAAGGTGGAAAAGGTGGAAAAGAAGAAGAGGAAGACGAAGCTGAAGAGTAATAAATTAATTTGCGATTAATACGTTTTTTTTTTTGTAAAAATGGTACAAAAAATAAAATTATGATCACACATTTACTGTATTTGTCAAATAATTTTCCACAATATCAAACGCAGCAAATTATAGAAAAAATCCAACCCCAAATAATATTTACTGGTGCATTTAGTTGTAGTACCTTTTGGTGTCCCCAAACAATAATCATCTAAACTGTATTGTAAGACTTATTACAAATAAGTCTTACAATACAGTTTAGATGATTATTATTATTAATTTACAATGTAAATTGGCTAAAATCCAACTTATGCCTCTTACCTATGAGAGCACTGACGCATAAATTTGCACAAAAGCGCTCTTACACTCGGCAGAATAGATTGGCAAACGGAAAATGTACTTACTGATTTTATTTCTTGCATTTCGAATTTAAATCTAACGCAGATTCACACAATTCACTTATTTCGCTTAGCACAAACAACGCACAAAAACTGGCCCTTTGCTGACATCTTAATTTGAATTTTCGAGCCACGTGGTTGGTGCTTTTGGGCATCTGCTTCACGGCAAGGACAGGTAAAGTGCACGCGGAACATCTTGAGCGCATTCCGGCTAGATACGAAGAACGCACAGACGTTCACGGGTCCTAGCAATTGTCTTAGTCCTGGAAAAGAAGGACTGAGTGACCCGTATAAACAAAGTGACTTGTAGAGAAATGTGACAAATGAACAAAATGGTCCTCAATCTGGACTGCACTTCCTGTTTAGGCAATTTGGCCCGTAATGTTTCCAATTATTTATTGGGTCCACTTTAAGGTGTAGCCCTAACATGTGGGCCTGTTAGTACATTGGAATGCTAAACTAATAAACACTATTGCGTGAGCTCGAATTTACGTTTTTCGAATAAATTATTTTAAGATCATCAATATTTTGTACCAACCAATACTATGCGTGTTACTAGCTGCATTTATTCGCACCCAAACTTTAAATAACAAACATATATAACTCCTTATTTCCATATGAAACACTCGAATAAAATTACTACAAACAATAAAATATTTCGTATATAAACCACTGTCTGCAGCAACAGACTTAAAGATCCGACTACTGGAACACCACAAGCATGAAATCCTGTTTCCTAGTACTCTTGGTCGTCGTTTGCGTTGCAGTAGCAGAGAGAGTAAGTATAAACAGTTCAACTGTTAATAACTTAATTTCCAATATGACTTACTTTAATATAGGAAAACTGCTTCAAGGACGGTGAATTTGACAAGGTAATAGACTTTTTGAGAAATTTTATTTGTTGTGAAAACTTATCTAATTTCTAACGCAGTATTACACGGAGGAAACGTTTAAAAGAACTGCAACATTGTTCAAGATATGCAAGGGAAAAAAGGCAGATATGGTAAATACGTACAAGTTTTACACGTTTGGCTGGATGTAATATAAGAAAATAACATTTGTCAATAACAGAGTGGTGACGAATTGAAGAAATGTGTTATAGAAGAGGTAAACTTTGATTAGTGGTGTTTTAGTCGAAATCTAATTGTTTATTTCAAATTAATATTAGTGGCAAGCTGCGCTCAAAGGCTGCGAAGGTGATGTAAGTTGCGCACAAATTGTTGTATTGAGATAATTCTAATTAACAAATGAAAACAGGACAAGAAAGAAAAAGAGGAATGTGCCGACAAGAAATTGGGAATTGTAAGTCAAATTGTTTGCAACGTCATTTCGTGTATGCGCAACTGATTTCGTATACCCAATAGGAAAAAACTGAGTTTAAAATCGCAGAATACAAAGCCAAAATTCTCGCTATGGCGTTACCTAATGTAAGTTTGATTTTTAGAGAAGAAGAAAAAAAAAATTAAATTTGCAGGATTTAATTTCAACAGAAAAAGAAAACAGTTGAAACTGCAATCACTACCTGTGGAGAGGAGGAAGTTGAGGTAAGTGGGATTAAAATAGGAAAAATAACCGAAATAAATGTTTTTTTTATTATTTTTTTGTAACAGGAACAGAGGTTATGTGCGATGAAAAATATGATTACAGTAAGTTACGTAATTGTCCGTGGTAAATAGAATCACTAAAATGCTTTTTTTTTTTGAAGGCTTGTCCTGACGTGAAAGCAGTAATCGTGAAACTTTCTGCATATTTGAAGAAGAAAAAAAGTTAAAGCAGAAAAGTAATACACTAATTTCATGTTAATTTGAACATCGTAAAGATGACAGAAAAAATAAAAATTCTGGTTACATTAGCTATTGTGTATCAAATGATTTTCTTCACTCCAAGAATCATAAGACATAAAAAGAAGACATCATCAGTCAGAAAGTTGTTTTAACCAAAAAATAAGAATCTTACTGACACTCTACTGGACAGCCCTCGCAACTTCCACATCGCAGCCGTGCAAGTGTAATTATTAATCCAATGTTTGTAGTTGGCAGTGCAATGCATCATGGTCTGCGTATGGTTGAGGTAGGTGTTGCCAGAAGCTCGCGTGTCGGCCGGTGTTTTAGTTAACCAACCTAGCGCATAAAAATGACTAGGAAACTAAGGTAGATATTCATGGGTGAATGCAGATCTCGGGAGGAAAATGTCTGTTTTCAAACCAGGTGTCTTTTGCCAATGACACCTGAATTTCCAAATTCCCCGTTTGCCCCGGATGCACCCTTCGGCACCTAAAAGCCCCCAATCCGTGCCTGCTCGTGTCTAATGTCATCAAGCCACCCGAGATAAGCGTCCACACTTCAAAATCCATGCAAAAGCGCGAACAAATTGCGGTCCAGCTTCCGTCATTGCTCGGGCTTGTTTATGTTTTTAGTGCCACAAACGTTCGCGCGATGGCGCTGCTGCGTCCAGCGACAACGGCGTACGGCCAATGGTCAACGTGCAAACTTCGCATTCACTGCTACGCACATATCATTTTCAATTGTTTGTTGGGTGCACTTTGTAATCTAGCCCTAACATTTGATACTTCGTGACATATTGTAATACCATAAACATACATTACCTGGACTGCGAACTGACAATGGCACCCATGCTAAATGCGGAGCAGCTACAATTTGAAGGAAGTGACGTCACAAGCTGCTCTCCACTTCCTGTTCAGCGTCATTCTGCGGGAATTTTGAATTTTGGATTGAGTTATATCGTGTATTGTAGTTTTTTGTATTTTTTTATCGTTTTGCTGAATAAGCTATTTTCAGGCAGCCATAGCAGCAACCGGAAGTGAAATTGCGTTAGGATCACATGACTTCCTCAAGCTGCTAGCCTCTTACCCACAATTCACGAGTTCGCAGTCCAGGTAATGTATGTCTATGGTAATACTAAACTAACAAGCACCATTGCATGCGCTCAAATTCACGTTCCAGGAAATGCACTATTTCCGACACACAAAGAACAAACAAATTCTTTCATCGTCACTTTTTTGTACCAACCGATGCAGCTGCTAGCTATATTTATTCGCAACCAGATTTTAAAGAACAAAAATATAATTTCATTTTTCCGTATGAAATACTCGAATAAATTACCGGAAACAATAATATAATTTCATTTTTCCGTATGAAATACTCGAATAAATTACCGGAAACAATAATATAATTTCATTTTTCCGTATGAAATACTCGAATAAATTACCGGAAACAATAATAAAATATTTCGTATGTAAACCACTCCGACTACAGCAACAGCCTCAGTCACAGATATTCTTCTAAAACACCACAACCATGAAAACCTGCTTTGTAGTTCTCTTGGTCGTCGTCTGCGTTGCAGTAGCGGAAGAAGTAATTGTTCAAACATTGTTTAAAGTCTGTTAACCAGTGGTTGAACTTGATTTTTAATTAAGATAAATGTGTTGCATAATTTATAACCAATTTGACTTATGTTAATCTAGCAAAACTGCTTTAAGGACGGTGAATTTGAAAAGGTGATAGAACAATATCTTTCACCAATTTTATTTGTTGTAAAAACTTATCTGATTTCTAACACAGCACATCAAGGAGTATAGGGCGAAAAAGAGTGAGCCAGTGGTCAAGATATGCAAGGAAAAAAATGCAGATATGGTAAATACGTACATTTTTTTTTTTTTACCAATAATACAAGAGAATAACATTTATCATAACAGAGTGATGAAGAATTGAAAAAATGTGTTAAAGAAGAGGTAAACTTTGATTAGTGGTGTTTTACTTGAAATCTTATTGGTTATTTCAAATTAATATTAGCGGAAAGCTGCGTTCGAAGGCTGTGAGGGTGATGTAAGTTGCACACAAATTGTTGTATTGAGACAATTTTAATTAACAAATGAAAACAGAACAAGAAAGAAAAGTTCGAATGTGCCCAAAAGAAATTAGGAATTGTAAGTCAAATTGTTTGCAACATCATTTCGTGTATGCATAACTGATTTCGTATACTCAATAGGAAAAAACTGAGTTTAAAATCGCAGAATACAAAGCCCAAATTATCGCTATGGCGTTGCCTCTTGTAAGTTTGATTTTTAGAGAAGAAAAATAAAAATAATTAAATTTGCAGGAATTAATTTCAACAGAAAAAGAGTACAGTTGAAATTGCAATCATTAGCTGTGAAGAGAAGGACGTTGAGGTAAGTGGGATTAAAATAGGAAAAATAACCTAACTAAATGTTTTTTTTATATTTTTATAACAGCTACAGAGATTATGTGCGATGAAAAATATGATGTCAGTAAGTTACGTAATTGTCCGTGGTAAATAGAATCTCTAAAATGCTTTTTTTTTGAAGGCTTGTCCTGACGTCAAAGCAGTAATCGTGAAACTGTTAAATCTGAAGGTGGTGATTTAACTTGCTGGTGTATGTAATGCATTGATCGGGTCTGGGTTCCAAATGGAACTCAGGCCCGACAAGCAATAAAAGAATAAAGATGGCTCCTTTGATTTCTTCGTCAAGACTGTTTATTTGTGTGTTGTTTATTTAGGGTTGGTTGCCAAGGGATTTTACCCCTGGCAACCAAACTGTTACAATTGTTGCAATACACAACAGAAACTTTTTTAATATTTGAAGAAGGAAAAAAGTTAAAGCAGAAAAGTAATACACTAAATTCATGTTAATTTGGACTTTGTAAAGATGGCAGAAAAAATAAAATTCTGGTCACATCAAATGATTTTCTTCACTCCAAACCCCAAAGTGATATTTACTGGTACATTTAGTTTTAGTATCATAAGACATAAAAAGAAGACATCATCAGTCAGAAAAATAAGAATCTTACTGACACTCTACTGGACAGCCCTCGCACGTTTCACATCGCAGCCGTGCAAGTGTGCAAGTTGGGATCCCTACAAAAACGCCATTTCAAGAACATTGTTCTCACCAGAATGCAGCCAATCCTTTAGCTCAGGGATGGGCAACCTGCGGCTCGCGAGCCACACGCGGCTCTTTCGATGTCAAGATGCGGCTCTCCAGTTCCATGCGCAAATATTAATAATTATATTATTTTATGTTCAAAATTCATTAAAAAAAAGTATTATACTGCAGACGAACAGCTGACAGCCGCTTGGGAACCAGGCCCAGCCCTACAGTTGTGCTGTGAACTAGCCGGCTGTATGGAACCTAATTTAATATTGTATTAATTCAATACCATAATATTGTAACAAAAATTTTAGTGGCTCTTTAAAAACTGGGAAATTTTGTAAATTGTAACTTTTGGCTCTTTCGTCTCAAAAGATTGCCGACCCCTGTTTTAGCTGGATGGTTTAGGATCAATAATACGGCACTTAAAAAAAAAATATATAAAAAAAAAAATTGCTGTGTGCATGTGAAAAGTGCCGTCTGCACATGGAAAAGTGCCGTCTGCACATGGAAAAGTGCCGTCTGCACATGGAAAAGTGCCGTTTTGCACATGAAAAGTGCCGTTTTGCACATGAAAAGTGCCGTTTTACACATGAAAAGTGCCATCTGCACATGAAAAGTGCCATCTGCACATGAAAAGTGCCATCTGCACATGAAAAGTGCCATCTGCACATGAAAAGTGCCAT
>JAQFXT010000750.1:0-26432 GCA_034683725.1 Strigamia crassipes | reverse complement strand
TATTTACATTGACCAAATGCTCCCAAATGTGAGTGGACTACTTGATTCTATTATACAACTTAAATTGACTTCAGCTCCTGTATTTACCTCCAATGGTTCAAATGAAATGATGATTGGTGTAGCTATAGAAATAAAACAAAATTTATACAGCTGTATTTTCATACAAAATTTACAATAAACTTACAGGTTGAAGTTGTGTCAACCGATGAAGTGTTAACCGATATACTCGCTGGAGCGCCAATAATCTTGTCTTTTGCAAGAAGACCGATTTCTATTTGGTATCTTGTAGATGGTTTCAGGTTTGTTAGATTGAATGTATCTTCTTTATCCGAAATTTCATTAATTTCTATTTGGTAATCAGTGGTTGTTTTCTGGTTTGTATCTCCGGTATCCGTAATTAGGTTTTCATTTGTCCATCCATCATCAATTACATTCCATGTCACCTCATAAGTCATATTTTTGCAAACTCCTGTTATGTGATGCACGTTCTGAAAATTGGTTATTTCATATCCAATATAATTAAATTTTTGTTGTTGAACATGCTTGAACTACAGACCACCTACCTCCCATTTTAAAACAACAAAGGTGCTTCCATATTCAAGATAAGTTAAGTTCATTGGAAATGTGCCATTTGTTGTTGGAATTTGGCAATTAGTTCTAACATATATTGAAGGACTATAAGGTCCTTCACCACCAACACCAGGTCTTCGACATTGAATTGCTACTTCGTATTCAACATCAGGACTCAATTGACCAATTTGGACTTCTGAAGTTTTAGAACTCCATTTGTTGTACCATTTAACGTCTATTAGTTTCAATACAACCTAGAAATTAATAATTAACAGTAGTTGAATATTGAAATGCTGTTTGACTTTGTAAAAAAAAAATCATTACTCTGTATTCTATGTCATCATCTAATTTTCCTCCGCCGTCTATTCCAAAAGTCCAATTATTCCACAATAACACCATTGAATTTTCTGTTATATTTACAACTTGTGGTTTTGATTTTAAATATGGTTGCTCTGATGCAAATATAAAATAGAATGTTTATAAGGTTAATGCAGTTAGACTCCCAACATTACCTATTGCCATCACGGTAAATTGCCGATCGGTGCTCCCATGAACATTTGTTCCTGTGCAGTTAACAGTAATGTTTTCTGTAACATTTGTACTCACATTCACTTCATAAAAGGTGTCATTTAGTGCAAGTGTGGTACTTGTGAAATCAGATACATTTCTGCAATTTTATATTAATTATTGAAATCTGAAAACAGTAGTCTACGTATTTCAATACTTACTCTAGGGAAATATTTGCTGATGCCAGTGGATTTGTTGATTGTATTGTACAACTTAGATTTACTTCTACTTTTGCATTTACTTCCAATGGTTCTAATGATATTACATTTGGTGCGGCTGTAATGTTTTTTTTTTAAACAATTACTCTATAAGATGCTAACATTAGAGAGTTTGCGCAAACAATTTCTTATGCTTATGATCTTTCCTTATGATTATAATTATAAGAGTAGTAGAATCACTTACTTTCATTGCAGAACATTCCTTTCCACGAATCCAAGCAATTGCATGATCCATCGACTGGATCGCAATCACCACCATTTGCACAAGAACATGTCAATGAACAACTTGGCCCATATTCATCTCCAGAGCATGCTACAAAAAAAAACAATGGATTACGAATATTGGGCAATAAGTTTGTTGGATTTTCCTAATCTTACTTTGTATTTCACATGAATTTCCTGTCCAGCCTTCAGCACATCCTGCACTGCAATTTCCTGTTCTTTTGTCACAAGTAAATCCTCCTTCACAGTGGCAACTTTGAGTGCAGTCTGCACCGTAAAAGCCATCATCACAGTCTGACAAAACAAAAGAAATTTTTACATGTTATTAATTATATTATTAAGATGTTCAAAAATTGTTTACCTTCTGTGCACAGCTTTCCTCTAAAACCAGCTGCACAGCCACAACCATACGGGTGTGGCAAACAAAACAGATATGTAGCGCATGGTTCGCTCGAGTCAACCGGAATTTCATAATCACACATTTTCTTACAATCCTTGCCAAAGAAATTTTTGTCACAAACTAAATTGACAAAACTGTTTGTTAGTAGATTACACTCAATTTATAAGTTTTATCATTTAGTCACCGATTTCACAGTTTTCGCCATCAAATCCTGGTGGACAAATGCAAATCCCTAAAGTATCGTGACAAAGTCCTCCATTGTAACAAGAGGGACAATTAAACTCGCAATTTTCTCCCCATTTGAAGGCAGGACAACCTGTAAGAAACAAGTTTGTGAGTATTTGGTCGGAATGTGTGGTGCTGGATGCACACACATGGCAGAAAAGCACACTAAATGCCCGTTCACACTTGAACAACTTATCTACATAAGTACCCAAGTTTTAGAAACTTTTGTGTTCACACTTGTTCTAGTTTTCTACAACTCAGAACAAAATGGCGGCTCTTCTACAACTTCAAGTTGAAAAAAAGATTTCTTAAACTCTGAGTCATAAGTCTAAAACACGCTTTTAACTAGTCACGTGACAAATTTTGAACTAGCGCCACCGGTGGATGACTTGAAGAAAAATGGATGCCAGATTGCACGCGTCAACTCTAAATCCATTTAGTTCGATATCAAAAAAGCTCCGATTACTTTTGAAACCAGGCTTGTTTTGTTCAGAATTTAATTCTCTACATTTTGTTTTTTTTAATTTAAAGCTGAAAAAGAACGTTTTTTTTAAGGTTTTCGGCACCATCACGAAAAATGCTGAAAGTAACACACTCTGGCGGCAATAGTTAAAGGCATCACCGATTTCTACAAGTCTATTCCATAAGTGTGAACAGGCCAAAACAAACTTGTAGAAATTAGACTTTCTAAACGTCTAATCTGCATAAGTTGTTCAAGTGTGAACCAGGCATTAGACACACAGGATTGAGTTTTCGAAATCTATCACTTTGTGAGTGTTCGGCCACGGACGCCACGTGGTCAGGGGGACGGCCACGTGTCGCTGGTCGCAATTTGACAGATTTCAATTAGCTCAAACTTCAACAAACATTTTAATTGTGAAAACAATTGTCGCTGAAATAAACACAATAATACCTCGACAGTGAGTCAAACACATTAATACCTTGACACTGAAATAAACACAATATTAATAACAGAGTTGTGGATCGCAACTGGTTGCATGATGAATAGGGCAGTGAGCTCTGCCAGTCACAAGTTAATGATGGAATTCCATGAAATCCCGAATCAACAATAATTTTGTCCACACATTCCAGTGGTCAAATCTTGAGTACTTACTTCTTACAAGCAGTTGAATTAAAGCATGAGATCCAAATTGCCGCCGGCCTTCGTAGTAACATTCATAAACTCCGCTATTTGATGTATTTACAGACTGAATTTGGATGACTGTTTCATTACGCCATTCGATTACTTCGATTTGATCATGGAGCCAAATCAGTGGCAAATCCAGTCCACTAACAGCAACTTGAAACGTAACGTCTTCGCCCACGTTCTTAGTTATGAAAGTTTGAGAAGCTGTAACTTCAGCTATATATAAAAAACAAAAAATATCAATCAAAACTCGTTAAAAATTTCGTACGACATTATTTTTACCTAATTTTGGATCGGCCAATTTAAACGTTGTCACTGCACTATCACTTGCATTATCTTTGCAAGTGTAGGTTCCAAAACGTGAATGGGCATCATGATGCTCCATAATTAATGCGACTGAATGTGTGGGTGCTGGCAAACGACGAACATCACTATATGTGGGCATATCAGAACCCTAAAGAAAATTAATTCAACTTTAAATTTATCTCAGGTGGTGAGAGGGGTATTTGGACACCATTCCAGGTAGCACGAATGATAGAATCAACATCGCATCTACGTAGAATGTCTATGTTAATTCTATATAGACTTTCTATATAGATTCTACATAGTGTCTACATAGCAATTAGATAGCTAAATAAGTTTAATATTGCATATACATAGAAAATTCTATGTAATTCTATATAGAATTCTATGTAACTTCTACATAGTGACTATGTAGAAATTAGATAGCTAAAAAATTTAAAAATTGAATATGCATAGAAAATTTTATGTAATTCTATATAGAATTCTATGTGGCATGGGGAGTGTCAATGTCCCAGAAGGCTAAAAAACTTTCATCCTGCATCCAATCCAATCAGATTTACTTTTGATTTGAATAAAATTACTTCTCAATAAATGTATTTTTTTACATCTGAGATTTGTGCGTCAAAAAGAGGTCAAAGTTTTGCTTGGAAAATGCATAACAGGAAGTTGATGTAGGAGTCACAAGCATAATGATGGAAAAAAATATATAGCACAGCAATAATTTATAACTTGACTCAGATAAACAGTGAAATAAACACACCTGTCCACTTTCTGTTCTATAAAAATAAAAATCTAGAGGATTGTTGTTAGATGGATGGCAGAGAATACGCGAACTCGATCCAGTTTTGACGTTGATGAACGCATTTTGAACTGTCAAATGAGCATCTAAACACAAGAATTTGAATTTGAATTAGGTATTTTTGTTCATTAGATATAATTACCGAATTGAAGTGACTGGGATATTTGTAGTAGCAGCGTGTAGGCCACAAATAAATAATCCGAAAGTATTTTCACCATCTTTGCCAAACTAATAAGAAATAAGAATATTGATAAAATGCATATTTATGTCAAATGTTTTTCATTTAATTTCCTTTACAATCCCTTCTTAGTATTTGACTTCCCTTTTCCTGTCGAGTTGGACATTTCCAAGTATGAAAATTGAAAAACAAATTTTTGCAAGGTCAATTCTTTTTATTACAGAAAAACTTGTTTCTCAATTTATTTTTGCTAATCTGATAACAATAAAAGTTTAAAGTTCAGAATTTAAAAAATTATTTAAAAACAGAATAATGATTCAGAATGACCACAACAACTTTTGTATTTACATTTTTAAACGGCTAAACGAATTAAAACAAATGCATACACAAATTTAATAACCACACAAACAGAAATCTGTTTTTTAAAAACAATTATGAGATAAAAATAAAAATAGATTGGAAATCAAATGGGGAGTTGTGGCATGTGACGTCACAAATCGCGCTTGCAGACAATGCAAAACTGGAATATGTTGAGACATATTGAGGGTAAGATAAGACACCAGAAGGGTTTTTGCACTCTACAGCCAAGGATTATCCAGGACCGTCGAATGTAATGCTAAACAGCAAAATTCTGAGAAATGATGTCATTGTACAAAAGGTATATGTTTAATTGGTGTGTCCTACTGATCAATACAGATATTGAGAACATATAATATGCGAATAGAGCATTAATATGTCAAATTAAATTGATTTTATTGATGTACATTTTTGTATGAGAGCATCGAAGGTGATTGTAACCTATTTCATTTATTTATAACTTTTAATTACGAAATTAAGTTAATTTTGCTATTCCCGATATAGTTTTCGTATATTATATGTTTGTTTTCTTCCGAATTGTTACCAGGTGAGAGGAAATTCTTAAAACTGTCGTATTGACATGTAACGTCGTGTATGGATGCCATTTGTGGGAATAAAGCAGAGTATGTTTTCTAGTCAATGGATTTACAGCAGAAAAACATTTATGGAATAACAGCTCAACTAGAAATGCTATTCCTGACAATAGAAGACCAACAGCAATACAGATAAACGCTGAAATGGTGTGATATAAAGAGATAGGTTTGACAGTAATAAGATTAGTTGTTGAACAGTCTCGAGGTCGATGCTTTTCGTTTAATTTAGACAACAATCCTACTTCTTTTAACTTGATAATTCTGAAGAGATAAAAAACATCAACTGCTAATCAAGTGTAACATTATTACTATTTTCAAAACATGTATACTTTTGATTGAAGATGTCGATGTGTTTTGATCCTTTTCTAAATGCGATATAGTCTGCCGTATAAACAGGAATTTTTATTGAACTAAGCGTGCAATTGTTGGATTTGAATTTCTGTAACAGGTCATCGTGTGGAGCAATCAGGGCATTGTTTTCGTACAGAAGAAATTCTTTTGCTTCTTTATTTGTAACCATTCCTCCATTATAACTTGTATTCATACGTTGCCAGATGTTAAATGTGAGATTTGTTTTTGCTTTCTGCAATTTAAAAAATAAAGAAACGGGCTGAATGCTGTTTCTAAGACTGATTTTACGATACCTTAATTTCAGCGATTACGTCACCGTCATATCGTAATACAAATAAGCTAACTTTGTCATCAGAAAGTAATTCTTGAATGTTATTGAACTGGACGTGGTTAGTTGTGACAGTCAGCGATGCGTAAAACAACGCATTGTAGCACATAAGCATGAACATGGTAAAGATGGTTTTTGTTTGCGTAAATGTACAAACTATATAATAGAAAAACCGATTACATAAAATTTACCAATAAATCTCAACTATATTCATTAGGGCGAAATAAACAAGCGAAATTACATTGCACGAAAAAGCAACCCCTTAGACTTCACTGCACAACAGCAAAACTTACTACACAAACACAATTAACCCGCTAACATGTCAAAAAATATTTTTGAGATATATTGGGATTGATTTTTCGTGTATTCAGGGTAGTAAAAATTAATTAACCTGCGAGTGATGTGGATGTACTTGTTTTCTTCTGGTATTGTGTTATCAGAGTTAAAGATAAAGTTGTGAGCAGATATACAACAAGTATGCAAAACCAAACAGTCGAGGAAAATGGCATCAGAAAAGTCATCCATATGTAATCTTTTTTCGTCTTTTGGCTGATAAGAAATCCCCATGTGTCTCTTGTAACTGGGTAAACTGTATACCAATGATTTTTTAAATTGTTTGTAGAAATTGCATGTAGCTTAAGCTGCAGATCGGGTTTTGATCCCTAACAAAACGAATGAATAAAATCGAATTGGAATTACCAAAATGTGAAATTTGACTTGAATTACTTTAACGGCTTTTTTGTTTTCCTTCAAATTTTCTCTGCAAACGTCAAAACGTGTTAGTTATATGATAGAATGTCTACGTTCTATATAGATGCGACATGATACGTCCGATCTATAGTTGTGTTGGTTATGTTACTTACTTCAAGTTGTTTGTTTGATAAATTATGTGGAACAGAAAGTTATTCATCAAAGCACGTTTCTTTATAATTAAAAATAAAATAAAAACAATTATTTAATTGTATATGTGCTGATTTTTTGTAACATTTCGATCAAATACTTTTTGGCCAGTTATCATAGACATCAAGTTACCGTGAACTATAAAATCTTGCTTTTTCCAAGACATATTTTCTTGGGAAACAACTTCAAATTGACACTTCTGTGGTGTTTCGCAGGTTATGTGTAACGTTGACTTTGTAAATACATTTTTATTGCGTGGATCTTGATGCGCTTGGTATGTAAATGTAAACAGGTCAAACTTCTAGAATAAAAAAATTTAATTTCAATTTATTGAAATTTGTAATTAGGTAATTAATTCCTATTTGTTTTACGTGGGCTTGAGAAGATATATAAACTTTATTTTGCCTCAATAACATTAAGTCTTGTAGATATTCAGATTCGGCTTTTAGATGGATCGCTGTGTCTTTAATATAGAGTAACATTAATTTATTTTTAATTTCCATATTTGTTTCCATAATCTACAAACATACGGTTGAAAAAAATTATAAGAAATATAATAATAGGTAAAAATACCGTGTTTTACTCTTTTAATGTCATCAATCCAGATTATAATGAGTTGAAATGATACGAAATTGAAATCGGTTTCTAACATTGCGATGTTGCTTGCCGATATTTCAATTTTCCCAATCCAGGTCGTTCGGATCAAATTTATCAAACAAACTGGTACTAAAATTCAAATTATTTTTCTAGCGTAAAAATAAAAATAAAAATATATCGAATACCATTGTCATTATCATAAATAACGAATAATTTTCTGACATTTAAAATCTCAACAATGTCAGGTATTTGCAAATAATGTTGGTCATCACAACGATAAAGAGAAAATTTGTGCGATGAATTGGGTATTTTTTCTATAAAAATAAAAGTTTATATTACTTTGTTTGATTAAAGTATTAATTTCTGTTTTTCTCTTCGTATTTTTATAATATTTACAGTTTGTTGACAAATAAACTAATACTGTAATTTAAATTCCTAAGTGTGAAATCATTAAGTATTGACTTACTGCTGCCTGTACCGCGTCTACAATCTCCAATTGAAATCAATAATAAAACAATTAGCATTGAAACGGAGATTATTCCATTTTTATTAGCCAGCAAAGTTGATTGTAAAATTTGTTGCATTTTGGTACTAAATTAAAATGTAAAATAAAATGAATTTCTAGCTGAATGCTATAATTTCAAAATGCTAAACTACATCAGAAAAAATATTTAAAAAATTCAATTGTTGACTTGCATTTCGCAAACTGTTCTACATGTTATTTAGTGAACAATTCATTTCCTCCTTGTGGCAGAATATAGCGTTTCTCTACTTGTATGCATGGTGACAACAACAAAAAAACAGTTTTAACCTCACAACCATTTACCTCATTCGTTTGTACCTTTAGTCAAGCAATTTTTGCTGTACAAGCAGGTTCTCAGACATCAATTGGCACTCGCAAAAACCAAACAAATCCAAGTGTAACACAAACAGCTCCTAATATTGGAGTCTTTTGGCATAGTACAATTGCAAGTACAATGTGGCGTGTGTAATTTTTCAAGTGATATTGTTTTGGGCAGTATTGCTGAAGTTGCTATGAGAGAACAATTTTGCTAATGGAGAAATAATAGATTTGTATCCCACGTGTGTGCTACATGATTAGCTTAATAATTTGAAACGTTTAAGGAGATTAATTAAATATGAAAGCTGGCAACAACATCAATATCAATTTATTTTTCAAGATTTATGATAAATAATTACACATTTTATTTTCAAAGAAATTTCGATACACACGAGCCGTATATTAGTGCTTGTGAATGGCAGACGGTGTTGCTACTGCAAATCCTAATCTGGAATTATCACTTAATCTAAGTTTTTACCGACTTGTGGGAGGGTACTTACGGAAGGCATCATTTTTCTAACAAAACCAGACCAGCCAGCTGTTACACAATGATATGGGCCTCAATGAACAATGGCAGCTGGTCCCTGTTGAGTCGCACGGTGAGTAACAATTTAAGCCGAGCAAACGTCGAAGCCTAATTTGTACAAGCACACAAGAATGATCTTGGTAATATTTTTACCAAGAAAGAAGAAAGGTGCAATGATGAATCCGAAATCCACACATAACCAACCGCATAGATCAATACTTTAGATTACTAAAGCAGCGAGACAGTTGTGCAGACAGGTTGGTGGGAAATTCAAAAGTGAGGAGTTCAGATCAAGAGTGAGCAAAAGGTTTCTACACAGAAAGAAATATTCCTCACTTATTTAGAAATTATATAGGTTATGTAATAATCTGTTTTTTTTTATTTTTTTTTTTTTTTTATTTTAATTTAGCCCTAAAATGCGACAAATCTTACTGTCAACTAATAAAAATGTAATTTTCTCTGTTTCAATGCTGATTGGTTTATTATTGGTTTCAAGTGGAGAGTGTAACTTCGGTAAGTCGATATTCAGTTTAAATTACAGAATCAATCAATTTAGCCAAAGAAGTTATTTTTAGGCAAAAAAATAATTATTTTTATTTTTAGGCAAAAAATTTATTTTTAGACAAAAAAAATCATTCTTTAACCAAAAAAAATTATTTTTAGATCCCCAAAAAATTATTTTTTGGCTAAAAAAAAAATTTGCATGTATAAATGAACCAAAATGACCACCCTCTTGTAAGTTTTCTGACTGACAGAAATGTTATTTTTTTTAGTATTTGAAATTACAAAAAAAAAATGAAGAAATAAAAACTTTTTTTTACAGAATCAGAAATCAATTCATTGGACGATTACTCTCTGCATCGCTGTGATAATCGACATTATTTGCAAATACCAAACTTAGTTGAACGGTTATATATCAAAAGAGCATTCATTGTATATGACAACGATAATGGTATTCATTATTATGTCAATTTATTTTTGTTTTGATGCTGTAAAAGCAATTTGAATTTCAGTACCACTCTGCTTGACAAGATTGATCCAATCTATCTGGACTCACAAAGTTGAAATATCGGCCAGCAAAATCAATAAATTAAAAAAAAATTTTAATTTCACACCATTTCAACTTATTGTACTCTGGTTAGATGACGTGAAAGCAGTAAAACAAAACTATTTCATCTATTATCACATTTTTTTAATAATTTTTTTTTTTTAAATTTATTTATTTAGATAATGAAAACGAATTTGGTAATTAAAAACAAAATAATGTTATTCTATGTTAGAGACTCAGCGATGCATTCAGGAATCGTATTTAAATACCTACAAGACTTAATGATACTTCGGCGAAATAAAGTTTATATATATTCGCAAGTCCATGTACAAGTATAAGAGTTAATTATGTTAATTACAAATTTTAACAAAAATGGAATTAAACCTTTCAATTGTAGAATTTTCGTGTGTTTAAATTTAAATTAAAAAAATTAATCCCAATATATCTCAAACTATTTTTTGATACTATATATTAGTAGTCCAATCGGGCCCCGAGTTGACGTCAGACCATTTAAAAGTTATACCACTTAGGATTGTCTTTTTCTTTAATTAGTGGCATTTTTAATGTATAAATGTACTGCATTAATAAATATTTTGTTTAACCAGGTTTGGTTTTTTTTTTTTTTCAATTTTTAACCAAAAGTGATAATTCAGTTTTTAATATTCAAACCAATACGTTCCCATTAATTGTATTGTTCTAAACAACAATTTTTGGAGTCTAGACATTAAAAAAGCATAAGTCTGTTGAAAGAATTGGCCATTCCGCTACCCAAACCGAGTCACGAACTCTCTACGTTTTTTTTTAACGTCCGACAGACGTGTTACGTGTATTTTCGTATACATAAACAAACACGGTTACCATTTTAGTATTACTTTAGTTGAAGCTTCCCATTTCCGTATCTATCATGTCCAATTACGTCACAGATGTTTTGTGTGTCGGGCTTTCGTCGAGTGACGAACGTTGGTTGGAAAACGAAGAAAAACATTTCGCCAAACGTAAAATAGAAAACGAAGACGAAGACGAAAATGGTTCAACAACAATTCAGGAAGAATTGAAAATCCCCGATGTGCATGCAGAAAAACGATTAAAAACCTCCGATCTGGACGGAGATACCCAATTAAATACTTCCGGAAATTTCGACACAAACATTGGCGTTTACCCCGATGTGCATGCAGAAAAACGATTAAAAACCTCCGATCTGGACGGAGATACCCAATTAAATACTTCCGGGAATTTAGACACAAACATTGGCGTTTCCCCCAATGTCGAATCTAAAAGTCCGCTGAAGGATCCTGCAACCATTCCATCTCCAACTAAGCAGGTTATTACGAATCCAGATGACTGGATTGAAGTTTGTTCGAAAATTCGACTAAAACAACTTCATTTGAGCATATTCGGTGGTATTGATTGGCTCGACTCGACGATAATTTATGCATCCATGTGCATGTTGAAACGGGACTTTCCGGATGTCCAGGGATTGCAAAGAACCACTTTTGGAATAGCGTGTCCGCCGATGTTTGTTCCGTGTGATGGCTACTTTGTGCAAATTTGCAACGTAGGGAATAATCATTGGAACGTCATGTCGGGCGAAATTAAAGACGATGTTATTGTCGTGGACATTTACGACTCGTTATTAGACCGTGTTCACAACGATAACATTTCGATCGTTAGCAGTTTGACGCGCGAATGCAATGACGCATTGAAATTGCAAGTTCGGTTCCATAAAATTGCCAAACAGAACAATTGCTACGATTGCGGCTTGTTCGCCATTGCAAACGCATTTCTGCTGTGCGATCGTGCCAACCCGTGCAATTATAAATTCGAGCAAAGAGCACTACGAAACCACTTGAAGGAGACGTTTCTGCAGCAACATGAAAAGTTTACGTGTTTTCCGCACAAGCATTTGAAGAAGAAACGGCGGTTTTCTCTACAAACATTTTCGTATGATCGAGTTTATTGTTATTGTAGGAAAGAAATTGATGGGAAACAGATGATAGAATGTTCAACGTGCAAGGAATGGTTTCACCAAGCATGTTTGGTTAAAAATGGTGTGGATGTGCAGGGAATTGAAGACAGGGAGTTTATATGTAATCGATGTACAAACTACTCGGATTTTCCAATAGAGTTTATGGATTAGCAAAATAAGCAGTAAGTAATGTTGTGTAAATTTCCCTAAATGCCGACCAAAATAAAAAAATGCTATTTTTATATTTTTACAAAAGATTTATTTGTTATAATATTAAATAACAAGCAGAAAAATGCATTTTCAATCAACCGACCAGTCCAAAGGCTTGCCCAATCACAGGACACCAATCCACAATGTGCACTAAGTAGGGACCAAGTCACATGACTCAAGTTCAGGAATGCGGGCCTCTCAGGCGCATACATTAGCATAAGCAGATCAAATGCCAACAGGGCACAAGACATCAAAATAACTACGGGCCACCAAACAAAACCCAATCTCACAAGACATCAAAATAACTACGGGCCACCAAAGAAAACCCAATTTCACAATATAAAATAAAATTAGTGAAGCTAGTGTATATCGAACTTTAAAAACGGATATTTTTTTATTGCAAACTTTTGGAGAATATTTTTGTTTTTCATTTCTAATGGTGGAATTCAATGCAATTCAAAATGCGGTGCTTAAAACAAATAAAAACAAAGCAATTTAATTTCAAGAAACGTTTTCACTGTTCGTTGTGTTGTTCTGCGTAAAAGTTTCCACACCAAAGTTTTTTGGCCGTTGCCGCCCCAGCATTGAAAACTGATCCCGGAAACGTTGGAAGTTGATCGTCGACTGGACATGGAATTGCCGCTTCCGGTACCAGCGGCTTTGCAAAGTCGTTGATTCTGACCGGTTGGTTTGCAAAGTCGTTGATTCTAATCGGTTGCTTTGCAAAGTCGTTGATTCTGACTGGTTGCTTTGCAAAGTCGTTGATTCTGACCGGTTGCTTTGCAAAGTCGTTGATTCTGACCGGTTGCTTTGCAAAGTCATTGATTCTGACCGGTTGCTTTGCAAAGTCGTTGATTCTGACCGGTTGCTTTGCGTTTCTGATGGGCATAGTTACAGTCTCTGGTTGTGAGACAACGCGCACGCGGTTCTGGTTCTCAGACCGGAAGTTGTCACGGCGACGACTGTCGCGGTTCTGGTTCTCAGACCGGAAGCTGTCACGGCTACGACTGTCGCGTTGTGGCGTGGCTCTCGACTTGGTCCTTTTAACTGGTGGCTTAAAGTCACTAACTTCGTCGGTAGAGGTCGCTCTGTCATTCCTCAAACAACTTTTAGAATAATTTCGTTTTTGCGCCCTAAGTTTGCGTCCTTTGACGGCCATCCAGTTTACTGTTTGTAATTGCTCAGGTAGTTTCTTCCATGGTTCGCCCAGGAATCTGATAAACCACTCCTGCAATGGGGTGTCGGAAGATACTTTGCCATCGCCCAGGCAGTTGGGACAAGGAAATTCACAAGCGGATGGAGCTACGATGACTTTTTGACCCAAACAGACTTGACAAACCGAGGTTTTGCTAGCATAACTGGCCATTTTGCTTCAGGAAGAATTAGCAGGTTGTCACTCAAAACGTCAAATCACTGTTTATATACGCGCACGGACCGGAAACGTTACGTAATCACATAACACGTTGCGTATTGGTGCGTTTTTTAACATTGTACGCAGGTTCCTGGCGATTTCCAAGTGGAAAAAATAGTTTTGGTCAATTTTGTATTGCGATACTGCAGCAATTGGAATTAGAAAAACTGCGATATGGTTTGTTGTTCCTAAAGTGTAAAAAGGTGTAAAAGCATGGTACAGTATATACACTTATTGTTATTTAATATTTTTTGAGTAATAGCATTTGTTTTGTTGTAGTATAAGACACCCATTGGGTGAAGCATAAATGTTTTTATTATTGTTTTAGTTGCATCTTGATTTATATCTCTAGGAAGTGTCTTTTGCCCACCAGGTGCTTATCTACCGTTAATTGACTCATGTTGTTGCTGCATCAGACTTATTTCATTACTTTTGGCTTTAGGGTGAGCAAGGTTGAGGTCAAAAGAGCAAGATATCACGCAATAAAACACCAAGACTTGATAGAAAAAGTGTTGTGTTTGATTTAGTTTCATTGTAGCAGCAAACTTGAGTTGGTGAAAATGTCTTTGCCAAATATTGCTCACATAGCTGGCACTTGGGCTGAAGTTGTGGCTTTAGCTCCAGTGTTGAATCTTTTTGACAACTCTGAAATCACCATTGATAATGAAATTCCATTGTATGATGGAGGTGCTGGCATCATTGGCACCGTTTTAGCACTGATTTTGGTTGCAGTGGGTTCAGTGAAGCAGATATACCAAACAAATGAGGACAATGAGAAGAAGAAAAGAAGTGTTAATCACAATTTTTACGTCCACATTTGGGATAATTCGGAGTGTGCACATTTATTTCTCTGCTCTTTGGCTCAGCAAAGCAGACCAAGTGCTGCTAATGCAAGAATTCTGCACCTGATCAGGTAAAAACAAAGATTCTAAGTAGTTTTAACATCTAATTTCATCTAAATATGCACCAAATTCCAGGTATGTCACAGTAAAATCAAGTCTTAAATCTGCAATAGCTTATGGAATCAAAACACAGTCATCTGTTGCCTGTCATCAACACTTTAAGAGATGTGCATTTGATTTCATGTACTTAAAGAAATTGTATGAAACTTCTAAAAAAATTATAAAATATCACAACTTTTAACTTATAATGTAGTGGGAATATCACATTTTATCTTATAAACATTCACATTTATGTTTTCTTTACATTTGATTTCACAATAAAGAAAACTTGTGGTCATTAATTTTGCTATTAAAGTGAAAAATAATGACATGAAAAATAATGACTCAACACAATTAATAGTAATCATTAAACCAATACCAGACGGTTTTTCCACTGTAGTTTATTGCCCTGTAATAATAAAGCCTCACAGACAAATTATTACATAAATAAAACTTTTATTTACTTTCATTTTTGATTTATTTTACAGCCAAAAAACAAAACTAATAATGACTTTAACCATGGTATCCATAGCCACCATGTCCAGATTCCTTGAGTCCATAACTAAATCCATGGGGTGTTCTACAGTGATTTAAATTAAATAAAATTATTTAATTAAAAAAAAAGATCAATTCAAATTAATTTAAATACCTTTTCAATCCAACTGTGGCGTGTCCACCATGTCCACCATATCCATACCCATGACCATAACCCCCATGGCCTCCGTAGCCACCATGTCCATAGCCTCCATAGCCTCCATATCCACCATAACCACCATGTCCATACCCTCCATGACCACCATATCCACCATGGCCACCATAGCCACCATATCCTCCATATCCTCCATAACCATGTCCATGACCAGCAAAAACTACTGTTACAGCAACAGACAACAACAAGATTGCAATGGACTGAAATGTAAATATAAATTATTAAAATTCTTTAAGTTTTGCCAAAAGAAATTAAAAAAATCTTACAAATTTGGACATTCTGCCTTTGTTTGGTTTCTGAGATGTAGTGTGGTGAGTGCAAGTGTGTTTGTATTTTGAGTCCAGTCTCCCTTTTATACTTGTCATAGTTTGTCACTATGTCCTAGACATGCATATTTACATTCCAAGGGCACCTCCAAAAGAACCATCCAGGCAACATTAGTGCCTAGCTCCACCAAGCAGTTCCCACCTTGAAATCTTACAAAAGCAGCCACATATCTCCACACCCATAGCATGCACTAATTCTCTTTGAGGTTTTAATAAATGAGGTCAAATACATATTTCACTTTCTTAATTCAAAGTGTTGTTCAGACAGTTGATTTTATTTGTGTTACTAAGTGTTGTAGTTCAATATAACACATCATTTTGTTTTATACAACATTAGCAACATGAAAAAGATTATTTCGTTTTGTTTTTCTTCTAAAGACATGTATGAAATATTAATTTTGGTTTATTGGTTTTTTAATAGGTTTTGTTTGTGTTAAATTAATTATGACATAACATGTTATAGTTAGAATGAAAAATTAAATATTCTTCTTTATTTTTGCTTTTTGCCAAGTAATATAAAATTTTTACTTTATAAATACAGTATGACTTAATTATTTTCGTTTTTTATTATATATATATAAAGTATTTATATAGGTTATAAATAATTATAATACAATTTATATAGTTATTTATTTATTTACTCTTTTATTTTTTCTTCTTACTTACTCTTTATTTACTTTTTGTTTACTTTTTAGTTACTCTTTACTTTTTCTTTCTTTTGTCTTTTTATTTACTCTTTATTTTCTCTTTTTTGTTTTCTTTTGCTTCTTTTTGCTCTTTTTTGTGCTGTTTTTTGTTTTTTTTTTTGCTGTTTTTTGCTGTTTTTTGCTGTTTTGTAGCTGTTTTTTTGCTCTTTTTTGCTGTTCTTTGCTTTTATTTGCTCTTTTTCTCTATAAAACTAATTTAAAAACACAAAAACTTTTTTTCAGGTTTTATCTCATTTTTTCTTTTATTTTTAAAATAAATAGAACAACTACACATTTAATTACAGTCATAAAAATGTACAGATTTCATTTTATAGGATTTTATTTTTATTTAATTTTTTTTCCATGTTTTAAAATTAATATCCATGATGGCCGCCATAACCACCACCTCCATGTCCAGATTCCTTCACATAATATGCAAATCCATAAGGATGTCTATTAACAAAACAAAACAAAATAAAAAAAACAATAATTAATCACCTTCATAATAAAACCATAAAACAATTTTAATTACCTCTTCATTTCAACTTTGGCACTTCCATATCCACCATGACCATGTCCATATCCACCATGACCATATCCGTCTCCACCATGACCATGTCCGTATCCACCATGACCACCGCCGCCGCCGCCATGATGCCCATAACCACCGCCCCCATGTCCATACCCGCCGCCTCCGTAGCCTCCATGGCCTCCGTAGCCGTGGCCATCAGCAACAACAAAAGCAACGAGGCAAGTGACAAAAGCGAAAAAAACAATCTAAAAAAGCAAATAAAATGCAAAAAAAACCTTTAAACATAAATATAATCCATTTTTCGTGATATTTTTTTGCAAGTACTACGGAGATGTCGAGGGAACAACAAAAAACTTTCACCGTTCCCACAAACTTCGCTTACGGTTCTGTTCATGATTGCTGTTTGAAGTCCTGGAGTATTCTGCTGGTGTTGTCTTCGGATCTGTCCCTTTTACACGATCCGAAATCAGTGCAGTGACCTAAAAAATCACATTCGCAAGCACCGGGATTATTAAAGTGCTCATTTTCTCCACTTTCGCATTTCCTCTCGTTCGGCCAACGCTTTAACTTAACGCAACTGGGACAATGAGAGATTATAAAACGTGACCGATATTTCTACACAATCGCAGAGATATCTTGATTGCAGCGTTTATTTAACTTGTTGTTAGTTGGAGCGTGTTGTGCAGTAAATTGCAGCGCAAATGTTTTCTCGTGTTTTGAGAAATGTGCTGCATAGCTGCAAGGACGAATGCGCAAAGGGAGGGAGTTGGAAGTAGAAAGTCACGCTTGGTCACCCCTGAGTCGTCTCAAAGCGGTGTTTTATTCTGTTTAGAGAGGAAAAAAGGAGGAAAAAAAAAGTCATTTGGCTCTAATGACATTCCCATGTGGCGCTAAGGAATGTAATTTTAAGGGTAACAAGTCCAAAAGTAAAAAAAAGTAGGAGGAAATGGTTAACCGGGATTTGGGTTTTGCGTGGCCGCTGCAACCGCGTTGAAGTCGGCCAAGGGGGAAGTGATCTCCGGTGAATTACTTAGCGTTGGTTTTTTTTAATCAAAATATTTAAAATTATTGAATAAATGTAAGGAAATTTTTTTTTAGTGTTATTTGGGGGTTTTATTGTAAATAAAGTGATAATTGGTGAGATTTAATTTTAAAATGTTCGTATTGCATTTTGACGGGAATTGGTTTTATCGTGGCCGATGCAACTGCATCGCAGTCGGTCACGATGTAGACTATCTCCGTCAAATTACGCAACCGTCGTTTTATGGTAATTTTGTTGTTCAAACTGTTTAAAATAATAAAATAAATACATTTAACTTAAATCTATCAATTTATTTAAAAATAAAAATAAAAATTGACGATTTTTATAACAAAAATAATCTTTTTGCATTTGGACGGAAATCAGCAAAAATCGTGGCCGCTTCAACTCCACCCGAGTCGGCCGCGACGCAGACCGATCTCCGTCCATTGTTTTCTACTCATTTTCCAATAAATTTCACTTTTTTAAGATTAGAAATAATTTTATTGATATAAATTACATACAATTTAAATAAAATTATACAAAAAAAAAGGAATGCACATTTATTTTTAGCATTTTACAAAAAAAATTATATTAAAATTTGAGCATTTTTTAATTTAATAAAAAAAAAAACAAAAAAAAAACAACAATTATTTTATTGTTCTAAAAAACTATTTACTATTTACTCGTAGTTTGGGTTAAAATATTCAAAAGGTGATCGTTTCCCATCGTTTGCAACGTCTCGACATCAGTCCCGAGCGCCGTGGCCACACTCTTCATGTCCAAACCGAAGGATTTGAGTAACTCGATGAACTCCATTTCTTCACCTAAAAACCCACAAAATATAATTGAGAAACTTGAAATTTCACTCGAAAAAGATTTTAAAAAAGAAGAAATTAATCCACCTGTGAAGGGATTACGTAATTTCGGACATGCGCGGTTGCACTGCGGCCAAGTGCACTCGTCAACAAGGCGTAAACTGCACTGCGAGTAATCCATTTTGGACGTCCTTTTTTTCACGTTTCCTTCGTGCCTTCGTCGGTTTCTGTTTTGGTTTTTCCTTTTGTGTGTTCTTCTTAGAGCTGTGGATGTGTTGAGTTTGGAGTTGCGCTCGCCGTTGATTCGTTTTCGGTGTTTTTGCTTGATTGGAATGTCTGATTGGTAATTTGAACTGCAATTTGTTGACACGAAATCCAAAATTAATTTTTTCTTTAAATTTAAAAAAAAAAAAAAAATTATTTGCCTTTTGTTTGAATGTTTCAGTCCGTGTTTTTTTGCACGTCTTCTCGATCTGTTGTTGTATTCTTCCCAGCACCAGATTGCTTGAGGTAAACTGATGTCATTGATTTTGATGGTTTTCCAATCCCTAGTTGTTAGGTGGGAAGAAATTATTTTATGTTTTTTGGACTGTTTTTTGTTTGTTTCGGCTAGATCTTTTGCTCAAGAAAGTGCATTATTCATCAAGAAAATGCATGTTTGCTCAAGAAAATGCATGTTTGCTCATGAAAATGCATTTTTCAGCAAGAAAATGCATTTTTCAGCAAGAAAATGCATTTTTCAGCAAGAAAATGCATTTTTCAGCAAGAAAATGTATTTTTCAGCAAGAAAATGCATTTTTCAGCAAGAAAATGCATTTTCAGCAAGAAAATGCATTTTCAGCAAGAAAATGCATTTTCAGCAAGAAAATGCATGTTTTCTCAGTAAAGTGCATTTTCGGCAAGAAAATACATTTTTACTGAAGAAAATTCTTTTGTTTTGTCATCAAGAAAGTGCATTTTTTCTCAAGAAAATTTCTTAGTTTTGTCATCAAAAAAGTGCATTTTTACTCAAGAAAATTCCTTTGTTTGTCATCAAGAAAGTGCATTTTTACTGAAAAAAGTGCATTTTTACTGAAGAAAGTGCATTTTTACTGAAGAAAGTGCATTTTTACTCAAGAAAGTGCATTTTACTCAAGAAAGGGCGTTTTTGCTCAAGAAAGTACATGTTTATAGAAATATACCTGAAAATAGTGTCAGGTTTATTTCCAAACTAAACTTATTTTATTTGCAAAAATTTAATTTTAAAAAAAAAGCTTGCCAAAAATACCTTTTACTGAGTATCACATGTGAGATACAAGATGGCGCAAACGTTGCCCTGCATTTAAAAAATAAAAATTAGCGTTAACTCAATGCAAATTGATACCTAAATAACTAAAACAAAACTTACGTGACATTTTCTAATGTATTTCTTAACGAATATCCCATACGATGAATATAATCCCACTGAGATTTCGTCACCGGTGTCCCAACATTATCAGCAATCATCTGCGCTTCATCAAATTGCCATTGGAAGATAAAAATCGGAGCTAATCAAAAATAAATTACAAAAAAAAAAAAAAAAAAACCAAAAAAAAAAAAAAAAAAAAAAATAATATTACAAAACAAAATAATAAAAATAGGAAAATGAAAAAATTAACACACAACTAGAAAATCACTTGCTCTGCAATGTGGGATACACTTTATATCCAAAGTAGCATTTCCACCATTCCTCCGGCGTGTGTTGAGTGCGACAGCTTTCCGGCAATTGCCCGTTCCAAAACCTAAAAATTACAAAGTTACAAAATTACAAAATTACAAAATTACAAAATTAAAAAATTACCATATTACAAAATTAAAAAATTACAAAATTATAAAATTACAAAATTACAAAATTACAAAATTACCAATTACAAAATTACAAAATTACCAATTACAAAATTACAAAATTACAAATTACGAATTACAATTTTGTTGATACACTTACTTGAAGCCTAATTTCACTGCTTCAGTAGGTCTGCACGTGTGGGCATCTGTACAGGCTATGGGGTTAAAGGGCTCGTTGTCTAGGAACCAGCCTGAATCAGCAATGCCCCGCACTTCCGCCGTAGACCCAAAGCGGCGTATGGCGTGGGCCACTCGGTCCAAGTTGATCATTACGCCCGTGCCGCCAGCACTGAGTGATAATTCATTCGTTGTTTTAATATTTATATTTATGAATGGGATGTTGTTAGTTTTGGTGTGGGTTTTTGTGGTGTATTGACACCACTAGAAAAGCCATCTTTGTGACCGATTACCCGGCACTGTCAACCACATTTCCAATAGACATTAATACAACCCACCCTTGCCAGCAGGGATTGACGTTTGATGACGTCATCCGTCGTCGACCAATATCACTATACTTCCGAGATGGTGCAAAGGAACCAACTTCCTGTCCAGCTCCTGAATAGGGTCTTGGTTCTGTGGGCACTCCTTATCACCATGCTCAGTGGCGCACTAGGCGCATACCTAGGGCCCCAAATTTGTAGGGCCCCAAAATTCCACATAAAAAAAAATTTAAAATGTTTATTTCAGGGACCTGGGAGAGGGGTCCCCAAACCATAAAAATGCTTCTAGGGCCCCCAAGTTTAAAAAAAAAAATTTTTTTTGTTAGGGCCCCTACGAGAAGCGTCCCAAGTAGTGTAAAACCGCCACTGAGCATGCTGGCGTTTAGGGAACGGACGGGTACGTCGTCCCCAGTACTGAACATCTCGCAGCTCGGACGGTAGGCAATATTGACGGGTTGACCTTGCTGTTTTTGGCCAAGATAGCTAACTGTTTTTTGTCTTTGTCAACTGTTGTCAGGAGAAAAGATGTGAGCTGTATTGTTTGTAGTTGGCTGCATTCTCACCAGAATGCAGCTAATCCTTTAGCTGAATTGTTTGGGTTTAACAATCCAGTTATTCCAAGATGGCTTTTCTAGTGGTGTCAATACATCATAGTTTTGTGTACCTGCTTCCTACTAGGTATACTTTGCGGGCCCCGGAGATTCCATGGGGTATGAGTTGGCGGATTACTTCTAGAATGATTTCTGACCCCAGAAATGCCAGTTGATCTGTAGGAATTATTTTTTAAATAATTAAAAATTTAAATGGGTATGAAAAGTTTATAAAATTGGGAAGTGAGATAAATTGTAAGTTTTATAGCTGAATTTTTATTTTTGTTTATTTTTGAGATTTTTTAATTTTTTTTTTTAAGATTTCTATAGTTTTTATAGATTTTCAAGAATTTTTTGGATTTTTCAAAATTTGTAAAGAGTTTCTGAAATTTTTTTGAAGATCTAAATTTTTTTTTTTTTAGATTTTTCTAACCTAACCTATAAATTTACGAGGCTCCATTTTAGTGCCAATGCCCAGGGCCCCAAGTGTGGTGCTCTCGAGGGGTAGCCAATCGCAAACATCGCATACGAGATTTTAGAAGGGTTTCTCAGGATTTCAGGTGAAGTTCTTAAAGATTTTGATCGATTTTATTGATTTCCAGAATTTCCAAGATTTCTTGGATTTCAGAGATTTTCTAAAGATTTGAAAAATTTGCTGTGGATTTGAAGATTTCAGGGATTTGAAGGTTTCAGGAATTTGAAGATTTCAGGGATTTGAAGGTTTCAGGGATTTGAAGGTTTCAGGAATTTGAAGTTTTCAGGGATTTGAAGGTTTCAGGGATTTGAAGGTTTCAGGAATTTGAAGTTTTCAGGGATTACAAGATTTCAAGGATTTGAAAATTTCAAGGATTTGAAGATTTCAGGGATTACAAGATTTCAGCGATTTGAAAATTTCAAGGATTTGAAGCTTTCAGGGATTTAAAGATTTCAGGGATTTGATGTGGATTTAAAGATTGCAGGGATTTGATGTGGATTTAAAGATTGCAGGGATTTGATGTGGATTTGAAGATTTGATGTGGATTTGAAGATTGCAGGGATTTGATGTGGATTTGAAGATTGCAGGGATTTGATGTGGATTTAAAGATTTCAGAGATTTGATATGAATTTGAAGATTTCAGGCGGATTTCTTTACAGATTTTGCTTGATTTTGCTACAACTTTTTCAACAATTTAGAGAATTTCATGGATTTCCATAATTTCCAGAGAATCTCTAGAATGTCTAGAGGATTTCCAGGATTTCTAGGATTTCCAGAATTTCCTGGATTTCTAGGATTTTAAAATCCAAAATCTTAGCCAATATAAGATTTCCAGCATTGACTACCCCCTCACACGCTCCCCATGCAATTTACTAAACTCAAAAGTAACCAAACCTGGTGTTTTTGGATAAAACGCTCCACTCCACGAATCGCTCGAACAATACGGAATCAGCACGTGATTAGCACTCCACAAATACGGATTCTCTTCAGGATCCGACGACAAAATTCCACCACCTATTTAAAAATAAATTAATTAATTAATTAATTAATAAATAAATAAATAAATAAAAAAGTAAAATAAGCAAAAGAGCAACATTAAGTGACTTGTGCGACTATGACCCCTGCCCATAGTGTCCCCAGTGTCCCCAGTGTCCCCATTGGCCTCATAATGATTATGAGGTTGGGCTGGCGGTTGAAAAGCATTTTCCCTTGGTTGCACTTCCTCCTCGTTGTCATCTCCCTCAACCCCCAGGGGGCGTCATTCGGCGGGGAGCCTGTTAACGCGTGCTCCTTAATGGGCTATTATAGCTCACACTCCATTTGACAGTCTTTTAGGCTTAACGCCCCACGGCTAAATGTCCTTTTTAAATAGCTGAGATCATTTGTACAGAATGACGTGAGAAATCGTTTCAACTTCTTCTGCTAAATTATGTTGAGCGCTTTGAGATAATTGCAATTTTGAAAAAGTGAAACTCAAACAAGTTTGGATGAAAAATTGGGTTTTGGGTCTTGGAGTTGCTGTGGTTTACAAAATGGAGTATAATTTGTAAAAAAAAAAAAAAAAAAAAAAAAAAAAAGGACAATAATAAATGAGGAAAAATGCAATTATGTGTTGATTATAATTTTTGGAGGGTTTTGTGGAACGGAATTTCATTAGGTTAGATGCATTTTTGAGAAATTAAAAAGTGCATGTTATCAAATAAAAAGTGCATTTTTGCGTGTAAAAAATGCAGTTTAGCTTGTAAAAAAAATGCAGTTTTGCATGTAAAAAAAATGCAGTTTTGGGTGTAAAAAAAATGCAGTTTTGCATGTAAAAAAATGCAGTTTTGCATGCACTAAATGCAGTTTAGCATGTAAAAAATGCAGTTTAGCATGTAAAAAATGCAGTTTAGCATGTAAAAAATGCAGTTTAGCATGTCAGTTTTGCATATACTAACTGCAATTTTGCATATACTAACTGCAGTTTTGCATGTAAGTATGCAGTTTTGCATGAAAAAATATGCAGTTTCGCATATAAAAAGATCAGTTTTGTTTTTAAAAGAGCAGTTTTGCATTTAAAAAGAGCAGTTTTGCGGGTAAAAAATTCAGGTTTGAACTTAAAAAGTTCAGTTTTGCACTTAAAAAAGACAGTTTTGTATTTAAAAAGTTCGTTTTTGCAAGGACAAAGTTTAATTTTGCAAGGACAAAGTTCAATTTTGCATATAAAAAATGCAGTTTTGTTTTGAAATTGCTGTTTTGCATGTTCAGTTCAATTTTGCGCGTAAGAAGTTCAGTTTTGCACGTAAACAACAGTTCAGTTTTGCACGTAAACAGTTCAGTTTTGCGCGTAAAAATTTCACTTTTACAGTTATAAACTTCCGTTTTATTTCAGTAATAATAAAAAATTTCTTGAAAAAACCCATTTGCACTAAAACCGGATCTTTGCGCCTAAAAATGCATTCAATAATTTAAAAACTCAACTTTAACATTTAACAAATCCATTTAAACCTCCCCAAAAAAAAAAAAATTATGCAAATGCCTAATTGCCCTTAACAATTCCCAATTCAACTTCCTTAGCGACACCTCTCCTAAATAATTGCCTCGTTCGCCTTCAATCTTACCATGTCTTATTTCCGGCCACAATGTCGACGTCATCAAACTCCGCAACCGAGTCCACCTATTATGACAACTTTGCAAATCGAAACAATACCAACCACCTAAAAAAAAAAAATCAAATCAAATCAAAATCAATAAAATCAATAAAATCAATAAAATCAATTTTCCAATTATTCACCTTCCAAATAAATAACCCATCGTCTGTTTCCATTCGATTTTCTAATATAATACCTGAATAACAACAATAAATAATTTCATTTTCAAAAAAATAAAATAAAATAAAATAAAATAAAATAAAATAAAGAAAAAAAGCCATCAAGTCAAGGTATGTAACAACAAAGAGTCTTTGTTCGTGTTTTACCCAGCTGGAGATCCATCATTGCAACTAATGGAGCGGTTGTTGAGGAAAACCCTTCTGAGTAATTGGTTTCGACGACCTCGACAATTGTTGAGCGAGAAAGCCGAGTCCCGAATGGATTCCAGTTTGCTATTCACCTCGTTCGTGGGTGGATCTTCGTCCGTCTTCTTGCCCGTTGAGCCCAAGACACCCGCGAGGATGACCACCGCTACCAACGACCATCCCATGGCCACAGAATGCGCAGTCGGCAAAATCTAAACCAAATAAAGAAAGAAAAAGGTGTTTAAAGTGTCCACGACTATCCCTTTACTCAAGAAAAGATGTCAGTTGAGTTTTTTTTTACTCTTTTTACGGTTGATGCAAAATGGCGGAGATCGTGTGAACTTCCATTTTGGTTTGTTTGTTGGTGTTCACACAATGGCGCGCTGTGTTCGTGGGTTTCTATTAGTGATTTGTAGGACAAGAGAAAGGATTTTATTGTTTTATGTGTTTTTTTATTGTTGGAATGAAAGAGAAAGAATTGTTTTGTGTGTTTGTGGTCATCTAGTTTTTTTTTTTTTTTTTTTTTTTTTTTTTTTTTTTTTTTTTTTTTTTTTTTTTTTTTTTTTGGTTTAATGGTTCTGGATTCGAAGTGTATTGGTTTACTATTGGTTTTTTTTTTTAGGGGTGGAGAGTTGTTATCAGTTTGTCTGCGGGGTTCCATGAATCAGGATTGGATACACCGTATATGTTCTCGGGGTTCTCGGTAAAATTATTTTGTATTTTCTCTCCCGAAAAGGGGCTGCGAGAAGGGTTCTTAGAATGTTCGGACATCTTAACAATATTTTTAAGGAAAATAAATGCATTTTGTGTTGGAAAAATTGCATTTTTGCTCTGAACAATGCATTGTTGGTAAAATGATGCATTTTTATGTAAAAAAAAAAAACATGCATTTTTATGTGGAAAAAGTGCATTTTTACTCTAAACAATGCACTTTTGGTGAAATAATGCATTTTCATGTAGAAAACATGCATTTTTTTGTGAAATAAAGTGCATTTTTAGACTGAAACATGCATTTGTAGATACTAAGTTGAATTTTTAAACAAAACATGCATTTGTAAGCAAATACACGCATTTTTATACAAAAACATGCATTTTATACAAAAACATGCATTTTTGTACAAAAACATGCATTTTTGTACAAAACATGCATTTTTATACAAAAACGTGCATTTTTATACAAAAACGTGCATTTTTATACAAAAACATGCATTTTTATACAAAAACATGCATTTTTATACAAAAACATGCATTTTTATACAAAAACATGCATTTTTATACAAAA
>JAQFXT010000749.1:0-26546 GCA_034683725.1 Strigamia crassipes | reverse complement strand
ATTTTTACAAAATTTTAAAAATATTTACAAAATTTCAAAAATATTTACAAAATTTCACAAATTTTCACAAATTTTTACAAATTTTCACAAATTTTCACAAATTTTTTTCAAATTTTTACAAATATTTACAAATTTTCTCAAATTTTTACAAATTTTCAAAAATTTTTACAAAATTTTAAAAATATTTACAAAATTTCAAAAATATTTACAAAATTTCACAAATTTTCACAAATTTTTAATACGCTGATAATTGCTATATATTTTGAATTAGACATATGTAAGGGCACCAAAATCTTTTAAGTGCTTAGGGCCTCTAAAGGTATTAATTCAGTCGTGCCGACAATGGCAAATAATCCGACACTCGGCAGGTCGGTACCTAAAATTTTTGTGTTACGACTACGACTTGTTTATGTGCGCATGTGTGCAACAGAGAGAAAATGGTGTATAAGTAGAGCATACTGTCAATTGCTACTTGTTTGTACAGTAGTCTGTGGTTTGTGATTAGTTTTGCTAAGTTGGTGTATTAATAAACAGAGCGATTTGTTCTTGCAGTTCTATTTTGTATTCAAAATGCAGTAATCCCCGACAATCTGCAGTAATCCCACACTCGCAGGTCCAATATACGTTCGATTACAGAGACACTACTGCAATTTCATCATCTGCAATTCGAAATTAGAAACCATCTAAAACGTATTTGTTTTGTTTTCGAGCGCTGCCATGCATGTTCCGATCCATCTGTTATAAATTTACATTAATTGTAAATAAACAACTTTACAATCACTTTATTATTGGAAAATTAATTATATTAATTTTTGCTTTGAATTGAGCACAAATTTACTTTCGGTATTACAAATTACTCAATTCCAACTACGACAAGAATTTGAACCATCTGAAGTTGTCACCGGATAACAAGTGCAAGTGGTCGGTCAATACTCGCCTGCTCTCAGCTGGACGAAATTTAATTATAGTAATAGTGAGCTTTGTAAGTTGTACGCTGGATTGTAATTTCTTACAATTCACGGATTTGTTAGTTCGGCTTCGCCTTCATACTCGAAATGTGATTAAACACTTTGCATTCGACCAGTGATGATTAAAACTTATTTATTAATGTTAAGTTACAAAATATCTGTGGGTTTTATAGTCAAAATGAGAAGTTATTTTTAGGGGCCAATGGGGCACTTTGTTCGCAATTTCGCTTTTTAACTGTTCGAGTTTTTAGATGGATTGATTTAATTCTCTACCTGGAAATACAATTTCTCGACTTTAGTGTGTGTTTAGTGGCTGAGCGAATACTTAATGTATGCAATTGGAGGTTTCTCGGAACTATAGTCAGGAATAATCTTCTTTGCTTGAAGGGGGGCGACATTGGAGATTGTAAATTACACCCTCGCCACGTGCTGAATGTCAGTCAGTCCCCCCCTATGCTCTTGTGGGCTCCAAATAGATGTGTCGAACATGCAGATGCAGAGCTGGATGTTGATGGTGTTCGTTAAGCAATTGATTCGACTGTTTTTGCTTTTGCTTTTTAAAAAAAAAAATAAAATATATTCTTTGCTTTTTTGATTTGTTGTTATTGCATTTGGTTTTTGTTTTTTTTTTGGGTTTTTTTTTTTTTATTTCTATTTTTGTTTGTTTGCGCGTTTGCGGATCCTATTTTTGATAGACACGAACCAGTCGAAGGTGTTTGTAGTGCGAAGAAACTCAGCAGACTCTTGTTGTGTGATTTATACGTCACTAACAAGTGCATAAATCGCTGTGGAAAGCAACAACAAACGTGACTTTTAAACTTGTAAAACGTTCCAAACCAACACCATCTGGCGGGAGGCTGTGCAACTCAGACTTAAACTTCCCCCCTGCTCTTTCTCTTTTTTTTTGCGGTAGAAAAAAATATTATAAACTCTAAACCTCTAGTTCGCAGCTGTTTCTATCCATCGCTCCGCAAGAAAATTATTTTTTTAAATAAATAACATTTAATGTAAAAAGCAGAAATAATAATAATAATAATAAATAAGGAGAATTATCAGCTGTTCATTACTTTTTCCACACCCAAATCTGGGCGTAGCCACTTCTTTTTCTCTTAATCACGAAACGTGTAATCTTTTGTAGCTAGACAGGAGGAACTGAGGGATATAATTAAGTAATGATGAAGCAAAACAGCAAAGATGGGGGAAAAAAATAAATCGCGTTTATTACCCCTCCCCCGCCACCCCCCGTCAAGTGCACTAAAAATAAAATGAAGGAAAGATTATTTAATGGAGACAAAGTGACTTATCTCGTTCATATTTAACCCGGCATCTAAGTATAGCGACTGGTGACTCCTCATTTAGTGTATTCTCGGCTGACTCGTCATCAAATATGGATCCAATAAGGGGGGAGTAAGCTAAGTGTGAATTCAATAAGGGGTTTCACGCAACAGATTGTAATTTTATTTGTATTATCTTATTTGAATAGTAGCCGCGGCTACAATTTGAGGTTTTTATTCAAAAAATGGAAAATCACGGGGAAAAATGAAAAATTACAAAAAAAACCGGAAAATTATGGAAATAAACTGGAAAATCGTGGAAGTAAACTGGAAAATCGCTGAATTAAACTGGAAAATTGCGAAAATAAACTGGAAAATCGCAAAAATAAACTGGAAAATCGCAAAAATAAACTGGTAAATTGCGAAAATAAACTGGCAAAATCATGGAAATCACAAAAATTGCAACATTTATAAAACTGTTGAGGTGGTAGATCATTAAATCAGACGCCATTTGCAATAATCTTTACTGTTTAAATTTACACCAATCTGGAGAGGATTATGTGCAACGATCGTGTGGGCTATATTGTACATACAAGTGATGACGTTTTGTTCATTTTTCAGCTGTTTCTAAATGTTTTAGTAAACCATTTAGCTTTTTTATCGGCAAATAATCGGATTTGTAGCAAACAATGGGATTTTCAAACATTTTATTCCTTTCGTTTTACCACTTTTTGATGCAAAAAAAAAATGGATTTATGATGATTTTTCTACAAAATAAATCCATTTATGCCTCAAAAATGCCAACTTTTCCATAAAGTATCAAACTATTTCACTTAAAAACAACATTTTAACATTTAAAATGCATTATTTCATCAAAATATCCCATGGTTACAACCCATGATTTTAATATTTGCACGTGCGCAGTTTGAACGAATTATTTTTCTTAAAAAAAAAAAAAAAAAAAAAAAGATTATAATCTGTTGCGTGAAACCCCCTAATATTAAAATTTGCTTCTTTTTCTCTTAATCGTTCCGGGTTAGGGCGAGACAAGTGCATAATTTGAGTCGGTTTTCTCGAAATTAACACTGTGGGATTGAAGTGCAAGTGGATTCGGAAATTGGGCAGCTGGTGATTGCAAACGGGAATTGTGCAGTGCAAGATTAGCAACGCTTAAAGCGTTTTTTTCCCTCTTCTTTTCTTTGTTTGTGGTGCATGGGTTTATTTGGTTGGATGACTTGCTTTAAGTTTCCCATGGCACTCGAGGGCCGGCGATTGGGCGAACGCTCAATTGAAACGTGAAATTGTTTTAAATTTGTTTAGCTTTCGTCTCGTCTCGTTTCAATTGTAATTTTTTGGAATTGTAAATTGTGTTGTTGGCTCGCAAGTTTAATTATGAATTGATGCTGTCAACATTGTAATTGAGGTGAAAATGGTCTGGTTTCGGTTGAAGGGTGATACAACCCGCACCTGCAAGTCGTTTGGAAATGACGATGATGGTTGGTGGTGTCATGGCAAATTTCGCTGTGTTTTATGCAAGAATTTTTTTATGGCCAACTTGGATGTCTTGCAGGGTTGCAGTTAGGACGAGAAATTTTGTCGGCGTTTTTCTTCTTGCATTTTGCACATGAAATATTTCGCGGCTGGAATTTTATTCATTTGGGGATAGGCAGAAGATAAAAGAAAAGAAAAGGAAAAAATTTTTTTTTTTTTTTTTTTGTTTTTAAATTATTTCTTTTCTTTTGTTTAGAAAAACTGAATAAAATCGTTAATTTATTTTTTTTTTTTTTTAGAATTTAAGGTTGATGAACTTTAATTTTTTATTAAGGATTGCAGGGTGATTTAATGAGTTGTTAATTTTCTTATGCGTCTCACGTGACTCATTTAAAAGTTGAAGACATTTTTCAAACGATTTGACATTTCTCTCTTAATTTAAAAAAAAAAAAAAAAAACTCGTTTTTGATTTGTTTTTGTTATTGTGAAAAGTGCGACGATTTTTTTCACTCCTTTTCTGAATTAATTGCACTTGTTGTTAATAACGATAAAAAGCACTTTTCCTCAACTTCTTGTAACTTCCATCATATTTCAAGTTCATTATTACACCAAAGTGTGAGAAAGGCAAGTTTGCATTGTGTTCCGCACTTAACTCGACATAATTCACGGTAATAAATCGCATTTCCATTTTATAGTCACGTGGAGAGAGCAAAACAGCAATAATTTTTATTTTCCTTTTAAATATTTCACAAAAGAACAAATAATTCCAACTTGCCAAGACACACAAAAATAGAAATTAATGTCAAGCACGTATCGCGCCGGCTAACAGGCTTTTCAAATGTGTTTCTCTCTTTGCAGAAGCCATTAATGCAGTCCAGGCGAGAGCCATAACCAACTATCACAATCCCGCTGATCCCCACGGATTATCGTTCGGCGAAGGAGAGCTCATCTCGGTGAGTTTGAAATATTTCCTGTGCATTTCTTGTTCGAAACGTCTTAATCTGTAAGATGGCGCATCGGGGATTAAGTACTCAGATGGATGAACGCTGACTGAGGTTCGCACTTGTTATTTAGTTCTAATTGGCCATCGATTTGTTTCCCCTCTTCGATCGACGGAAAGCACCGCCTGTTCTTAATTTGGCTTCCCCGCAATACATTGTTCCCGCTGCGGAGTGGGAATTGCACTGCGGAGTAACAAACTTCATATTCTGTTCGAGTAAAGGTTATTGGAGAAAGAGCGCGTGAACTTTCCCAAGCATCGGTAAGGTGCGAGGAAGTCTCTTTGTATCAGGTGCGTCTTAAGTGAAATAAGTCAATTGGTGCGGTCAAAGGGTTAGGAGTGGAAACGGGTGTTCTCGACGCACCGACATGAGAAATTCATCACTTTAAAGACAAGGGACCGGTCGAACCACTTGCCAAATTAATTTTAACACGAGTTAGACGCGGGAACACTGTGGGATATTGATCTCGCAGAAATCAAACTGAAGCGCAGCGTGTAATTTACCGTCGAAATGTGTGTAAAACGTTTCATGTATGTTGGTTAATTGAAAGTGAATATAATGTATTTTGATTCGATGTCATTGTAATAGGTTACAATGAGTATGAATTGTTAACAAAGAATACAAATTGGATGTGAACGTGAATTCTCTTTCTCTTATTAGGACTAAGGTCTAATCAATATCTAACAATTTATCGCTTATTTTTGGTTACATTTCGAACATTTTATGAGGTATGTCTGTAATTGCGTAATTAGGGGTCTGACCGCTATTAGTACAATTTTTTTTATTCCTGCGCGCAATTGGAAGCCCATGACAATTAGAAGATGGGCTGTAATTGCTCTATTTACTTGTGTTTTCGGTGCAAAAAATGGAATTGAGTGTCTTGAATTTCAGGATAGAAATCCAAGCTGAGGAATGACACACAATATCGTTATCAGAGAGGAATCCGGTATGATTCAGCGGTAGTTTTACACCATTAGACGCCTTATCAGTGTAACTTTGGGGCCCCAGAGATGGATTTAGGATCTAGGGATCCTTTTTGCAACTTTTTTTAGGGCCCTAATTTGAATATTATTTTTTGGGAAAATTTTTCTAAAAATTTATAACTCCGCTCTTGCAATTTTGTTTTTGATGGACCCCGTAGCCACCCCCTGGATCCGCCAGTACCTAGATCTAAATCTCATCTCTGGTGAAACTTTAAAAATTCCTGAACGATTTCGACAAACAATAATTATGAAAAAAAAATCATGTACATTTTACTCGTATTTGTCAATTATTAGTTAAACACACACACAAAAGCTTAATTAAAAATCGTGAGATGTTTATCCTTCAAATACTTTGAACATCAAAGAGTTTCCACTCGTGTTGTTTACTTCTTGCACGGTCGAATCACATAACCTTTAATTAAGTTGTAATCGCGATAAGAGTTAATTCCCATACCCACTCGGGAAAGGGGGGGGGAGGGAAAAAAATCAGCGAGAAGAGTACGGTAAAGATACCGTACAGGAGCTGCCCCTTAAAAGCAGACAGTTAATTGGTCAGTGGTAATTTGGTGGATGTTGGACGCTGTTTAGGAGGAGATAATGTTGGCAAGCCGTTGTGCACGTGATTAGAGGAAAAGAGGAGTTTGTGCCTTTTGGCAGACTCGTGACAGTGCTCTCTCTGCCTTCAGCCGATAATTCAACGCGAGGAGCTGCCTATGGAATCAGCCCAGCCGGGCCAACGGGCACTGATTAAGTAGCTGGGAATTAGTCTAGTGCTGATAATGGAGCGATAGGGCGGTGAATAATGGCTTACCCTTTTCGCCTTAGATGCATCATGTTCCTCTTTGTATTGATGAACAAAAGTCATCACCTTTTGTGCCTAATCGATGCTTGATATTGGAAAACTGGCTACTCATCTTGCCAGAACAATGCAAATGTCGTAATCGTGGTAATGGCACGGTTTTAGTTGTCAAATTATGGTTTGATGCGAATTATATGTGAGATTCGCATGCATTACGCCCAAGAATTGTTTATTCATTGCAACGGTTATTCTTTAAAGGTTTGTGGCTTGTTTCGGAGCGTGGTTGGCAGTTTGTTCTGGGAATTTAGATGCAAAATTATTTATGCTACTAACATTGCAAAGTGCCAGTGGTGGATTAACACTTTTCGGAACTCCTTTGAGACCGCCAGTGGTTGAAATAAAAAATTTAGACGTGAATGTTTGCGTTTTAGGAGTCATTACTGTAAATCTTCTGGTTGTACGCGTAACAGTATGCCACAGACTTAAATATATTGGACTGCGCACTCGTGGATTTTGGGTACAAAGCTGGCAAAAAGAGGAAGTCACGTGATCGGACTGTAATTTCGCTTCCGGTTGCTGCTGTGGCTGCCTGAAATTTGAATCTTGACAAATACTGCCTTCACAATCCATTTATAACTGTTTCCATTTGTTTTTATCCATTTCAAAGCAGTTTTTGTCTGTTAATAGTTGTTTTTATTCATTAAACATCTGTTTACATCTGTTTATCTTTGTTTTAATTTATTTAAATACTGTTTTTTTATCCATTTAAATGTTGTTTTAATCCATTTACTGTTGCGTAAAAAAAAATTGGATGTAAAAAAAATTTATTTACAATTTACAAAATAAAATTGAATTCAGTGCAAGAATGATGAAACAGGAAGTGAGGAGCAGCTCGTTACGTCACTTTCCCTCAACGATTCCTCCAACTCATTTAGCATGGGCGCCATTATGAGTGCGCAGTCTATTGTATTTAGGTCTATGAGTATACTCACCAATGCGCGGGTTTCTAATAAACCGCGAAGGAAAATTCTATTTTGTCTACAGTGTGCCCTCGTACAACCAGGGAACCATTTGCGAAAAAGAAAACACTTTTTTAAGTAAAAAAAAAATATATATATATATATATATATATATATATATTTTTTTGGCTAAACAAAGGCTGAAAGGCCGGGCTCTAATCCATGGGACCCTTAGCAAGCGCACGTGCCTAATTTGGCTTTTGGGTTGCTAATGCGCCTTCTACAAACACAATGCAGCAGATCAAAAATCCATCGAAGCACTTTGGTAAGATAAGAACGCTACATGATTTTTTTTTTCATGGAAACGGGATTCTTGTTGCTTCAACAACCCCTACGTTAGCAACACACACACACAACAGGCATGTTGCTATGTGGTTTCTAGGTTCGCATTTCTTGCAATGTTTTGCACCAACTGTCGCAAATCCAGTTAAAGGTGGGTGGTACACAATGGGCGTAACAACGCTATCTTAAATCAAACGAGGATGGGGTCACTTAACCAATTACTGACCAACAGACACAATGCCGCTCAACTGCTGCGTACTAATGCGAACAAGCGACCAGTTTGGCCGTGTCGAAATGATTATTCCGTGCGATATATCGCAAATTTGGCTGCAATATGCGGTTTCAGCTAGTTCCAGTGATATATCACGACGCATTTGCAAGGCAAAGTAGGTCGGAACATGATGTTATTCACTGCACTAATTGGACGCAGTCAAAACTTGCATTATGTTTTTGGAATGATGGATTATCATTATCTTTAATGTTGAATTTACATGCGTTTCTACGAGTTTGCGGTTTCGTCTAGGGTTATATTTTTTTTTTTCATTTTTTTTTTTTTTTCATATATATATATATAAAATTTCATGTCTCGTTAGCATTGTATTTTTTTTTTAGAGGTTTAAGGGGGTGAGGGGGAGTTACTCCATTTCCTGCGCCTTTGGCAGCGGATGCTGCGGCCATGAAGTGCAGAACGTGTTCGGCATTATGTATGGGTAGTTATTGGAAATTGCTTCTCTTGAATATACATAACAACCCTTTCGCTAAATTCACCACTCTGGGAGGATTTTTTTTTTTTTTTTTTTTTTGGTGGTAGAAAATGATATTTTTTAAAAAAAAATTATTGTTTTAACGGAAAATTACAATAAGGGTTTTTATTAATTCAGTTGATTTTGCGATTATGCGATCTGGACAATTTTGTGTTTGTCATGTGATATCTGTTCCACCAATCACACGAGTGCAAATACAAAATCGCGAAATTGTCTGTGCGGGAGTTTTTGCGATTTTGACGAGCAATTTTGAGGCTTGTCGAACTCAAAACAAAATGGAGGCGGCCAAGCTCGATCTAAGTGGCGAACTTGAATTACCATCAATACGCTGGAGCATTCATGATCACGTGTCAGCTAGGAAACTCAAAAAAAGACTCTTGTATTAAAACACTTTATTTACACTTTATTTTAAAAAATAATTATACAGTACTTTTTTTTGTTGCTAGGATACAACTAAAACCCAACATGGCGGACAACGCAGAATAGCAAAATCACACGATTGTTTCTTGAGGCTTCAATAATTATTGATTTTTTTGATTAATACAAAATTGCAAAATTGCACAATCACACATATAATAAAATCCCCTAGTATTTTGGACTTAGTTCATCAACGTCGAGAGAAAGGGGCAAATGACAGAAACAATATAGCAGGTCATCACTATTATTCTCTGTCTACAAATGTGGATACATGGGAATTGGTGTGGCATTTCCACGAATTCACATCACGCCTGTCACGGGTGTGGAAGTCAACAAACTCTGATATGTGCTGAATTCAATTGAATTATGGGAGGGGAATAGTGAGACTTCTTTCCAATATATCGTATCCAAGTTGGGAGACGATTTAAAGCAAAACCACCTTCGCTTTTATATATATTTTTTCACTGTTGTTGTTATATCTCATAGAAAAACGCCAGGATTGGATAAATATCATCGATGTGATGGGGGAAAATGGTTTTAGAGCCTACAGGGGGTGAATTACGAGTCCCATATCAAATATTAGAGCAAAAAAATGAAAAAAAATCAATTTGTTTTCGTGTTAATATCGATTATTTCAGGTGGGTGGTCATCCAGAATGGTAATGTGGATATGGGTTTCTAAGTGTGGGTCATAAATGTCGCATTTTGATTGATGAATATTTTGTTTATGTTTTTGTTGGTGTCGAGTAAAGTCGAATTTTCAGGTGTAAAAAGAAATTCTGAAAATTTCAAATCTTAATGTTTATTTAATGAGATTTTTTTTTTTATTGGATTTATGTTCAGTGCGTGATGATGTTTTAATTGATTTTTTTTTTTTTTTCTGTATAAGGTACTTCAACAGAATGAAGACGGACGATGGAAAGGAGTTATTTTTGGTGAAGAACATTCATCTAGAACTGGATATTTCCCTGCAAACGTGGTTGTGCTTCTAGATCGACCAGGTTTGATTTTATTTTCAATTTATTTAATTTAAAAAAAAAAAAATATTTATATATATTTCCAAATTTTTGAAAAAGATAAAATATTGGCATTGTGCCTTTATTTTTTTCCCTTATGATCAATAGATGGCGCCATTGCGAGTTTATTGATCGCCCTCGAAAAAAAAATGTAGAAAAATATTAACTGCTTTTTATTACCATCCATTTACGACTAGAAAGCTTTAATCAAGTAGCTCGAGTATAATTTCGAGCAATGTATAAACAAAAACAAACATATTTATATTTTTATCATGACACTGAGAGATCCTCATAGGATTCATATCGAAATCCATAACCTAAAACAGTTGCTGGCTTTTTGAAAGGTGAAGATAAAAATTGCACGAGGATATGAATAAATCATAAATTTTTTTTCATTTTTTTAAAAAAAAAATCTAAAAGAAAAGGTGGCCATGTTACACCTATGGATAGTGACAAGCAGCACTTTGTCACGAGGGAAAGCCCACCACCATTTTGGATGAGATACATGCGGGTTTGCACCTCACATTTAAAGTTGAATGAGATCAAGTATTTAGACCACGTGACTATCGGTGTAAATCAGTTTTGAGAGCATATTTCTCTATTTTATGGATAAGGAAATTCATTAGCACTTGGTGTAGCAATATGTGTGTGTGTGATGTGGGAAAGAGAGACTTAGGGGGAGGTATCTTCATCTTGGTGAGTGAGTGGTTAGAGGTCAGTTCTCTTTTGGCAGGTAAAATCCTTTCTGATGCTGAGTCATGAAGTGTGTCTTGTCAGATCTTTGCGTCTTTTAGGAAGAAGGATGGGGGCTGGGATAATTTTTTTTTTTTTTATGGTTTTTGGGGTTTCTGGAGAAATATAACTCAGAAAAATTGTTTTTTGTTTTTTTTTTTCTAAAAAAAAAAAATTATTTTTGTTTTAGTTATTTAATTTATTTAATTTTTTTTAGTTTTTAATAAAAAAATTTATTATGGGTTAGGTAACTAATTTCTTTTGTACAATGGGGTTTTGTGTTCGTGTTACGAAATTACGCAGAAATGCATTAAATTACGCAAAGAGGAGAAATGGCGCGTGACTAATTCAAAAATGGGCATAAAAAGATCGTGGAATATTACGAAATTGTTGTTAAAACGATAAAAAAAAATTTTAAATTTAAAAAAAAAAAAAAGTAATTAATAATGATTTATGAAATCTAAGCCTTTATAGTTTGACTTAACAATTTCTTAATACTTTTTTTTTTGCAAATGGATTTTATATTAAAGTGATTTATCCTCGCGAGTTCAGTGCCATCTGTACTGTGGAAAAACACAGACAACAGTGAAGCTGTGTGTCCAAATAGCGAAGGCAAAAATGGCGTCCAAATGAACTTTATCGTGCCAATAAATCAATAAGATCCTTCAGCGTCAACTTTGAAAATCCTGCAGGAAAAAGGATATCCACGAGGAACTTTGTCGTCTGATTGATTAAAAATTAAATTAATTTGATTTTTGAAAAAAAAAAATTTTTTTTTGTTGAGTTGGTGTCATCCAGAGATGGATTAAATGACTCATATTGATTTGTAATTCGACTGAGTCATTGCTGTAAACGGATCTTACAACGTCTTACGTCGTTTGATTCGATCTTTGTTTTGCCGATTAGTGATCCTTTAATTCTCCCATTCTATTTTCCCGACTCGAATTTACATTTGCCCAACGACGCGGATTGTTTTATGCGCAATCAAGCGATTCGCTGTTGATATTGCTTTTCCGGTTTGCTCAGTTTTCTCGTTAAAACTAAGGAGTTGACACGAGTGCTGCACAACGTGCTCGAGGCATCGAGAAATCACATTGGAGTCGCGATGGGCACGCGTCTATTCTCGCTTCTTTTGCGGGGGTGTCGAAGTAAACAACATTCACCCCCCCAGCTCCGTGTGTGGAATTAAAGAGACAATTTCTGTATAAAAAGATCCCTCTGGCACGGGTCCAGTTTTAAAGTCAACAAAAGCCGACTGGATTCGGATGATGGCGAGTGACCCAATTGGCACTAAAGGGTTATTACGGAACAACTCGAGTACTTAAAATAATTTAGTGCCAACGAGTCGAAATAATTTTTATTTTGATGGGGGGATAAAAAAAGTGGGTTTTAGGGGATTAAAAATATGGGTTTTTAACAAGTGCGGGGGTTTTTTTTTTCGTGGAAATGATCAGGGTTGAAATTGCAAAGCCATGCAGAAAAATGTTTGCTTATCAACACGGCAATGTGTCTCGTCTTTCTTAATATAAAAGAGATTCGTGCATGTGTGCGAGCAATAAATTACTCACAACTAATGTAGTTGAAGGCCTTTTCTTCTTTTATGACAAAGATTTATTTGTGTCTAATGTGGGATTTCTGCCTCGTCTCCCATCCAGTGATGGCAGAGGAAACCGAGAGAAAGACTCAAAAGGGAGATTGAATTGAATGAAAGGTTGTGAGCATGTTTCCGTTACAATTTTTTCTTTAAACTTTACTTAGTGTAATGCTTTTACCAAATGGGATGCGTTGTGGGGAAGCGTGAAGGCGTGACCCTTTGTCAAGTGCAACAAATGTTTTGATTTTTTTTTTTTTTTTAGCTTTAAAAATGAAAAATATATTTTTGCAATTGTTAAAGACTTTTATTTAACTTGACCGAATGTTTCAATTTATGGGCCCCGGAAAAAAAATTTTTTTGGGGCCCAGAAAAAAAATTTTTAGTATGGTACAAGGAGCCCGGAAAATATTAAACCTGTGTGCTCATTAGTAATGTGTACAAAATATTGACGTATTTACACAAAAACGTATTTTTTTTTTTAATATTTACTCTGTTGTTTGTGTGTTTAAGTACGTAAGAGTTGGTTTTGTCGTTTTAGTTTGGGCTTTTAGGGGAAGTTTGGAATTTTTGACATTTACTTTGTAAGGTTGCAATGCCCTCTTGGTCTCGCTGTCACCCTGATAGATGGTGACGAGTTCTCCCACTAGAGGGTTGCATGACCTTGCTGCGGTGGTGAATTTATCTCTTGCTTTTTTACTACTACTCTTTTATTAGGTGTGGTGGAATAGTCGTGAATTGCTGTATTTTATTTGCATAATTGTGGCGTTTATCCAGTTCGGTGGAAAATAGGAATTGTATAGAATTTATAATATGGTGACTCGTATATATGGAAATAACACAATTTCAGTAATTGAAATGTGCGTTTTATCACTTTTTTCAAGTATCCAATTATAAAAGTTTGATTTTTTTTTTTTTTTTTTTTTTATATTTTTTTTTTAAATTTTGTAAAATTGGGTTTTCCAGAAATTGATCGAGATGTCAAAAGTTGATATTAAACGAAATTAAAATGCCCCGTTGACGACAAATGACCTCTGGACAGGAAACATGGTCATTTAATTCCCGATTATATCAACAACAGACCACTGGCGAATAACAGAACAAAAATAGAATAAAGTTGAAGACGAGAAACAAAACAAAACAAAAAAATGTTATTCCATTTTCTTTTAAGGTAAATAACGTTTGATTGCGGTTTGACGAGAATTGATGGACGGATGCTGATTGCGTCTGCGTGCCGCCAAAGGTTAACTTGCTGCGGCCATCAGATAATGAAACCTCGGCTGAGATAGCGTATCTTATCTCCACAAAAAAAAATTTAAAGTTTTATTATGAATATATTTATTTTTTTTTTGTTTTATCTGCCACGAGTCAAGTGGATAAAACAAGCCCCTGCGTTTGCATGTAGTGATCCATCATGTTTATTTTGCTCGCATTTATCGAGGTCGCGTTGCCATCTTTGATTAAAATGTTGATTGCACCTGTTTGGGTGATGAATAGAGCGCCACTGTGCATCCAAACCGAAGGGTAGCCAATGCTGGAAATCTCGTACAGGCTAAGAATTTGGATTTAGAAATGCAAGAAATTTTAGAAATCTTCTAGAAATCCTCTGGAAATTTTCTAGAAATCCTCTGGAAATCTTCTAGAAATCCTCTGGAAATCTTCTAGAAATTCTGTGGAAATCTTCTAGAAATCTTCTGAAAATCTTTTAGAAATCCTCTGGAAGTCTTCTAGAAATCTTCTGGAAATCTTCTAGAAATTCTCTGGAAATCTTCTAGAAATACTCTGGAAATCTTCTAGAAATCCTCTGGAAATTTTCTAGAAATCCTCTGGAAATCTTCTAGAAATCCTCTGGAAATCTTCTAGAAATTCTCTGGAAATCTTCTAGAAATACTCTGGAAATCTTCTAGAAATCCTCTGGAAATTTTCTAGAAATCCTCTGGAAATCTTCTAGAAATCCTCTGGAAATCTTCTAGAAATCTTCTGGAAATCTTCTAGAAATCGTCTGGAAATTTTAGAAATCCTCTGGAAATTTTAGAAATCCTCTGGAAATCCTAGAAATTCTCTGGAAATCTTCCTAGAAATCCTAGATTATGGAAATCCTCTGGAAATCCTAGATTATGGAAATCCTCTGGAAATCCTAGAAATCCTTTTGAAATCCTAGAAATTCTCTGGAAATCTTCTGGAAATCCTAGAAATTTTCTGGAAATCCTCTGGAAATCCTAAACATTTTCTGGAAAATCCTAGACATTTTCTGGAAATTTCTAGACATTTTCTGGAAAATCCTAGACATTTTCTGGAAAATCCTAGACATTTTCTGGAAAATCCTAGACATTTTCTGGAAAATCCTAGACATTTTCTGGAAATTCCTAGACATTTTCTGCAAAATTCTAGAAATCCTCTGGAAATCCTAAACATTTTCTGGAAAATCCTAGACATTTTCTGGAAATTCCTAGACATTTTCTGCAAAATTCTAGAAATTCTTTGGAAATTCTAGAGATTTTTGGAAATCCTAGAAATTTATGAAATCTTCTACATTGTTGCAAAATTTGTAGCTAAATCAAGCAAAATCTATAAAGAAATCCTTCTGAATCTTCAAATCCACAACAAATTACTCAAATCTTTAGCAAATCTCTGAAATTCAAAAGAGTTCTGAAATTTTGAAAATTCTAGAAATTCATAAAATCGATCAAAATCTTTAAGAAATTCATATAGTCGATCAAAATCTTTAAGAAATCCATCTAAAATCCTGAAAAATCCTAAAATCTTCAGGATTTCAAAATTTCTTCCGCGATTTTCGCATTAGTCCAAACAGATGTTTTGAATCAAAAAGCAAGCTTGGGATGGTGGTAAAAAGGAGTTGAAAGTCGGGGTGTGAAATGCGACCCTTGAGCGTTGTTCTTTTAATTGCTCTGTGTGTTTCTCCCTGATGGCCAACTCTTGGCTTTGCATTGCAGATGGGGCTGGTTTTAGATGGCGCCAGTGTCAAAGAACTCTGCGGAAAAGAGCAAGAGCAAGGTCGTTTTAGATGGGGATGAAAAAAAATTATTATTCTTTTGTTGGCACAGTTTCAGATGAGAATTTATTGAACATAAAGAAAAAATTTTTTTTATTTTTAAAAAAAAATAAATAAATTTTATTTAAAAAAAAAAAAAAAAAAAAAAATGTTGTGATTGATAGTTTTCATTAAGAAGTTGAGCGTAATGTTTGGGTAAAAATAGATGGGTACTTGTCATTCAAGGCCTGCTTTAAGTACAATTGAGATAATGATGGTCATTTGTTTCTGTCAATTTTGCTGGGTTATTCTAAGGTTCAAAGATAGGTGGCAGATTGTGTAAAATGGGTTTTTAAAAAAGTCGTTAGTTTTTTTTTTTTTTTTTTTTTTTTTTTTAATGTTTATATATTTTTTTGATGATTTAGCGATGATAAAATGATCGTAAATGATTTTAATGCGCGATCACGTGATTTTTATATTAAAAAGTGTCGTGTTACTTGACTGGTAAAATGATAAAAACCATCTGTGGGGCTTTTAATGCAGGATGATTCCGTTTTTAACAGGAAGGTGTTTTTTCAGCCCACATATTAAAAAAAAAAAATTTTAAAAAAATCTGATTACACTCACCTGTGTGACGTGGATTTATGTTGAAATTATGAGCACATCCTCTTGCGTCACGAGGTGGCGCAATCGGATTTATTGTTTTCGAGAAAAATAATTTAATTCGACTAATCCTAGGCCGAAAAATGAAAAATTTTGCCACTTCCGGTTGAGGTCCAATCTCTTTTGAGTGCGTTTGGGGTATTGTACCATCGCTAATGGCAACGCACACGTGGCAAAAGGAAATTAGGTGCAGCCAGGATGGCAATATGTTTGATCCTTTTTATGTATTTTTCGTGTGTTGACGAGAAACGGAGGTTTGGCAAAGAGGGGGATTTAAGTATAAATGAGAGTGCGCACACAAGAGAAAATACTCAAGTTGCCATGCCAGTCATATCTATTGAGTGTATAATAAAGCAGAAACGGGGAGTGTGAGATAAAACGGACTTTTCTGTTGCCAGAATATGAGCATGGCGATAAGGCATTTGTTCCACTTAAGAACAAAACACCTCCATCTGCGTTTTATTGCTGGTTTTAAGACGAAAGTAAAAAAAAATAAAACCTGTTGACATGTGGCACCAATGGAAAATTATTTTGTTCGTTATAACAAACTAGGGTTGAACGGGATAAATTAAAAATCATTTGATATGATTGACGGCTTCTTGCATTAATGATGTTTAACTTGTCTTGAACAGATATTGTTTTTTCTTTAACGGCCATTTTGAAATGGGAAATTTCCTCGATGAGTATTGTTTTACTCTCGATTTCGAAACGAGGACATCAGTTGTGGGTCATGTGATCTATTTTTTTTTAAATTCGTTATAACAAGGGCTTGTGTGTATTAGAACGTTCATAAAAACTTGTTCGTTATAAGGAATAATTTGTAATATCAACAAAAATTAGTTATATTGCGGTTCGTTATAACAAAAATTAGTTATATTGCGGTTCGTTATAACAAAAATTAGTTATATCGCGGTTCGTTATAACAAAAATTAGTTATATTGAGGTTCGTTATAAGGAATAATTCGTAATATCAACAATAATTAGTTATATTGTGGTTCGTTATAACAAAAATTAGTTATATCGCGGTTCGTTATAACAAAAATTAGTTATATTGCGGTTCGTTATAAGGAATAATTCGTAATATCAACAAAAATTAGTTATATCGCGGTTCGTTACAACAAAAATTAGTTATATCGCGGTTCGTTATAACAAAAATTAGTTATATCGCGGTTCGTTATAACAAAAATTAGTTATATCGCGGTTCGTTATAACAAAACTTAGTTATATCGCGGTTCGTTATAACAAAACTTAGTTATATCGCGGTTCGTTATAACGAAGTCCGACTGTAAAACAGTAAACGAGGACGAAACAAACAAACGCGTTTGATTTTCCTATTTATTTTGCTCTTGTAGCATCACCTTTAGGACCTGAGTGTCGGGTCGTGCATTCCTTTCAACTTTTCCCGGATTTTTTCAAAGGTCAAGCGAATTTTTTTTTTCCATTTTTTTTTCATTTTCCTTTTTCTGTTAATGGGCAAAGGCCATCAGACTTTGCGCCTTTGGGCCACTTGTTCAACTTGTTTTAGTGGATCCTTTTTTGGGTGGCATCCAACTATCCGTTGATTGACTCGAATAACCACCCCTTGGTCACACCTGTATCAAACCTCGCTAGCTGGCTCCATCGAATTCAATGAGGTCCACCCTGGGCTCCTCCTTTTCCCTCAGGTACGAGCGTCGTTTGCTGCCCATCCTTCCTCGGGCCTCGCATTCGACCGGTCCATCTACATTTTTCATGTTTCCTCCTTCGCAGCGCCCCCTCGAGTGAGTGGAGTCGTCAGCCGAAGGTGAAACGCGAATGTGTTGCTCTCGTTTCTCCCTCTCGCAGTTGCGTGGACTCCCCCTGGCGGAAGGTGTTGTATAAGTTGCTAAATTTGGACCGCTCGTTGCTGGTTCCGTGGGTCAGTTTAGTACGTGGACTGTGGATAAGCGTTTCTGGATTTCTGTGACGACCACAATGGATCTAGTTCGGCGCCGGGGCGTTCGCGAGGTCCCATTACCAACTTCGGACTTTGAACGCCACTTGTGAAAAGGTGGACGGAATTTTCTTTCCTTGTTTTTACTTCTTCGAATTTCTTGAGTTTCGGTTACGTGTTCGCTTTTAAAATTCACTGATTGCCATCATCGACGAGCGGAACAAATCACGTGACTTATGAAAACTCAATCGGTTGTTGGCGTTGTTGAAAAAAGAAAAACAATGCCGAAAATCAGGGGTAAGTGAATATTTTTTTTTTATTTTTTTTAATTTTTTTTTTTAAATGTTTACCAGTTGCCGAGTGCAATGAAAGCGCTTTTCTCGCTTTGTGAATAGGAGCCATGTGCACATCAACCTTGCTCCTATTTCCATATCCTTCCTGGTGTATAAAACGTATAAAACACAGAAATTCATGTTTAATTCCTCATATTTTAAATTTTAAATTATTATTTTTTTGTTTTTAATTATCATGTAATGAGATAACTCCATTTTATTAGTGTGGACATTGACTTGGATTTGGTCGAGGGAGAAGCATAATTGGGTGAACAAAATAATAAAATAACAAAATGGAGAAATTCGTAACAGCTGGCCACATTTTGATAATTAACAGGCATAATATATATATTTGAGTGATTTTTTTTTTATTATAGTGGACTTAACAAAGTTAGTTGACCCTTTTTCCTTGAGATTGATGTTTGTTGAGCATCAGTTTACTGTGACAAAAAACAACGCCTCTACTTAATGGATTATAAAACAGATGGGGTCAATGTAGAGTGAAATGTACTGTCGAGTGGGCGTAAGGCACGCGTCTGGGACATCCTTGACCACTTCTCTGGGCAAAATATAATGTTTGGTTTTCAAAGGATGATCCGAACCGTCCTATTTTGTTTCTGGTTTAGTATAAACACTACCTATACAAGGCCAAAGTCTATATTTAAACAGGGGTTTGGGTGGGTAATTGCATCTGGGGGTGTTTAAGTCAGTGGAGGAAATTGAGGTAGGGATTTATAGAGTGGGATATATAGAGTAGAGATTATTTTTGGTTTTGTTTTGGTTTGGAAAGTGAGGTTTTTGGCTAAAATAGTTGGGAATAAGTTTGGTAATTGGTAAAAAAAAATTTATTTTGGGTACAAATTTTGATTTTTGTGGTAAAAATTGTGAATTTAATCACAAAATTTGAAGTTTTTGTGACAAAAATTGATTTTGTGGTAAAAATCGTGGTTTATTTGGTCAAAATCGTGGTTTATTTGGTCAAAATCGTGGATTTTGTGGTAAAAATCGTGGATTTTGTGGTAAAAATCGTGGATTTTGTGGTAAAAATCGTGGATTTTGTGGTAAAAATCGTGGATTTTGTGGTAAAAATTGTGGATTTTGTGGTAAAAATTGCGGATTTTGTGCTTAAAATCGTGGATTTTGTGCTTAAAATCGTGGATTTTGTGGTAAAAATGATGATTTTGTAATAAAAAGTGTGAACTTAATGACAAAAATGATGATTTGGTGATAAAAATTGTGAACTTAATGACAAAAATCATGGATTTTGTGATAAAAATTGTCAACTTAATGACAAAAATCATGGATTTGGTGAGTAAAATCCTTGAAATCCTTGACTTTGTCATAAAAATTGTGAATTTAATGACCAAAATTGTGCATTTTATGATAACAATCGTGGACCTTGTGCCAAAAACCTTGAAATTTGTGCCAAAAAGCTCGAATTTGGTGCCAAAAACCTTGAAATTTACTGAAATCACAAATTTTTATACAAATAACTAAATTTTTTTTATTAACATTTTTAATTTTTCTCATCAACAACTTCAATTTTTTTTTACATTACCACCCAAATTTTAAAATTTTAAAACTTTTTTTTTCTATATCAATTTCCATTTCCATCACCACACAAGTGGTAAAATACTCCACAAAACTTTTATCGCCTTCTCTTTCTATTTCCATCGAAAGAAATCTTTGTCTCGTCTCACTTATTTTTTCTTTCTTCCAAGAACCGTCCTTCTTTATTATGTTAAAACGCGAGGATTTTTTTATTCCCCCCAAAAAAAAAAAATAAATAAAAAAAAAAAATAAAAAAAAATAGAACCCAGAGAAAGAAATGGAGTCGGGATTTGCACTGCCAACTTTTTCTTATTTGTCATCAAAAGTCGCATTGTAGCTGGCAATTTTTACAGTTTGCAACAACTCGCAAATAAATAGGTAATTCCGAACTGAAAATTGCACTATCATTTGTCACTGGTACACAACAAAGAGAAAGGGGAAGAAAAGCGATTCCAACTCATTTAAATTCTCGGTTCCTTCGTCCTTCCTGTGGGGAAGGTTCTTTAGATCGGGGCGAGGGGGACGCGAAGGGAACGGGAGAAGTTTTCGAGTCTCCACCCTTCTTTTTAAAGGTAGAATAAAATAAATCTCATTTTTCTCGTCCCTGCAGCGCTGATTTAATTAACTGTCTACCTCAAACTGATGTATATTAATTAAATTGGTGTCTAAGTGCAACTCGATATTGTGTCACGAAACCAAAATGGATTTGTCAGATGATGACACCAAACACTGATTCTACTGTAGAAATTGATCCCGGGGATTCGCTCGACATGATTTTCTCATCCCGTCTTCCGAGGTACTTTAGCATCTAAAAATGTTAAAATCTCAAGCAAAAAATTTTTTTTTTTTGTTTTTTTTTTTTGGTTTTTTTTTTTTTTTTTTTTTTTTTTTTTTTTTTTTTTGTTGCGCGCACTTCACTGCACGACATCAATGCAAATTGAAAAAGTTTGAACAGAGTTCCTTACGATTATATTATTTATCCCACTATTTTTTTTATATTTTTACACTAGAAATTCCCGACTGTTACACTTACTGGTTTTTACACTAAATTTTTGATTTTTTTTACACTATTTATGTTTACACTAAAAAATCAGTGAAAATAATGGACAAATAAATGCAGTTACTTAATCCGCCATTTTTCTTTTATCTTGGCTCAAAAAGTTGCTTAATTTTATTTAATTTGCAAGTTTATAAACCTTTTGAACGTATAATAGTCAATTATAAATTGTTGTAAGTTGTTTTGTTTGAATAAGAAGAAAAAAAGGATAAGAAGTGGACAAGGACAAAGAGGAAGTCCAGAAATGGAAAAATGCTAAAGGGTGTTTATTTGAGATATATACACGGATAAAAAATGTTGTTTTTTGTTGAATTATATTTAAACTTAAGAAGATTGGTGGCTTAAATTCGCGCCCGCGAAATTTACGGGCATAAAACCCCTGTCACCATCAAGTGTTCATGACCGTGACTTTTATTCTGAGTTATTGGTAAATGAAAAGTCCCTTTACACCACACTAAAGCACGTTTTTTTTTATATATATATATATAAATATATATATAAATACGTACTGAAATATTACTTTTTTTTACGTTTCAACACCCGGAATCACGAGAATTATTTAAAGGGAAAGAAAAATTTCATAATATCTGTCAAAATTTAATTTAATGAAATAATTGTGCTTAATTGAGGAGAAAAATGACGGAAGTCTGATGTTGACATTTTAATCGACCTTTTAAATTTTATTTTTTTTACGATTTGACCTCTTCAACTTTTAATTACATCTCCTCAATTTGCAATTGCGCAGGAATAAAACATAAAATATAAAACGTGTGTCCTCAGAACAAGATTTTTGTTTTAATCTTTTTTCCTGCTCCACAAAACCACACCTATTTGAGCAGGAATTACCTTTTTTTTTTTTTTTTTTTTTTTTTTTTTTTTTTTTTTTTATTATCTTTAACATTTTCCACGTATGGAAAGCTTCTGGTGAACGGCCCACCCACACGTGAACTCTCAAGGTGAAGCTACAGGTACATACAATTAACCACGGAATTGTGACATTAAGAAAAAAAATTAGAAAAATGCGCAAAAACCACCAAAGTAATTCGATTAAATGGCCGACTGTGATTCGGAAGAAAGACTGAGGGTCCTTGAGTAATGCCCAACTCGTGTTTCTATCGTCAGGAGGAAGTTGGGGATGAAAAGCCGCACCAGGTGAAGTTTAGGGGTGTGCAAACAGCTGCAGTGCAACTAAACCCAGCTGTGACTACATACCCCCTTGTGTAAAGACTGGGGAAAGCATGGGGGATTTCTTCTTCCGCTAGTCGCAGCTTAATTTGCTGGTGGAGCCTTTTAATATTTTAATTTTTTTTTTTTTTTTTTTTTTTTTGGTTATTAAATATTTTGTTATTTCAAAATGTATTGCGAAATGGCCATCTGCCATTTGTGAGTGATGTCCCGTATCGAATCGATAATAGTCGTATGAAATTATGTTTCCTCCTCCTCATTTGCAAATTGCATCGCCTTAAAAAGAATTAATTTATATTTTGAATACGAAATGGTTATCGATTATGCGTGGGTTTATAGAAAATAGACGTCATAGGTGATCTATTGTGTTTTGCTAGACAATGGGAGTTGATTTTTATGTGTGATTTATACCGGTTGAAACTTAAAACGTGGCTGTTTGAATAGCAATAAAACGTCTCGAATGAAACGAACGTCGTGAATATTATTAACCTTTTGAAGGCAAGTTGAAGGTTGTGTTGTAATTTTTTTTATTTTTTTTATTTTTTAAATGCGTTTTGTTTATATAAAGATGGGTTTGTTTCCTCGTCGAGTGCTAGTTAAAAGGTTGGGCAAACATGGGAAAGGAAGAAATCGCTTATACTTATACAGTTGGAAGGAAACAAAGTGGCTCGTGAGATCTTTCCTGATTGTATTATTGAGTTTGAGCCAGAACAAATACATTTATAACTAAAATAAAGCTGAAGATCGACAATAAATGTTCTTGTAAATAACTCGAATTGTACGTGGGTGCACTACAGACAAAATGGAGACCCGAAAATTGCTGCCATATCAAAATTATTCCAATATTTCTCTAAATTAATAATTTTTATAATAAAGACCCGCGCACTACAGACAAATTTTAGCTTTTCCCGCGTTTAAATATAAACCCGCAGTCTAATGGCGGCCCGCGTACACATTTTAATAGTAAAATGGCATTGTTGTTATGGTTACAGTATACCACATGTGCATTTAGCGTTGAAACGTCATATTAAAACACTAAATCATCACTAAAAATTTTTTTTTTTTTGTATTTTCGAGACGGTAAGCAGACCAAAGTCCTCCAAGATGCATCAAGTATAAATATTTGTGCAGTCCCGTGTGTGCTTTTGGTGGAGGAACTTGTTTACACATACAGTGACTCGGTCCAAACTATTGAATATTCGCGAGCAAAGTCCTTCCTTTCCCCTTCTTTTTATTCAATTTCGTTACTAGTAATTAGAAACCCTGCGAGATAAATTCGATTGTGAAAGCCAAGTCGAGGATCACATGTACGAGGACCCTTCAATTGTACAATAATCGTGGCTGAGGGGCCGCAACTTCCCGCAGCCATTGTATAGCCACTGGCACGGGGATTTAGCTGTAATTACAGAACTACCAGATTAATTAATTAATTTCGCTCTCCCTCGACTCTTATTCGGGCCTTACATATTAACTACATGGGATTTGCTGCTCGGGTGATTGCAGCATAATTGGAAATAATTTTTCGATTATTTTCTTCACCTACATACTTCCAGGATCGCGTGTCCTTGAAGGTCCTTTTTTTTTGCATCTAGTTTCCTTTGTATAATGGCCGGACTTTAAACCCTGATTTTTTTGTTTGGGAAATGAATAGGTAAAAATAAATACTCCCCTTTACGAATATTTTATTCTAAAAATTTTATTTGGATGCAAAATGAATTTTTTTTTTTTAGGGATTATATTTTTTTAGTGGAAAATTAAGTGAAAATTGTGGACAAATAAATGGAGTCCATTTTTTTTTTTTTTTTTTTTTTTTTTTATTAGTGTGAAATTTGGTTTTCCTGTTCTGTCCGAAGCATGAAGTGAGATGTAATGAGACGTAATGAAGGTGGTTTTGAAAGTAGGGTTATTTTGTAATTTCGGTGGTTTTTTTGCGCGTGCTGACAGGTGGAAATTGGTTTTGAAGTTGAAATGTGTTTAGGGAACGTAGTAATGTTAGTTTTGACTGTTGATGGATGTTTGAATGGAATTTTCGATTGCGTCTGCTGTTTCGCGGCTTAGCGAGAAAAGAATTATTCAGGTCGTTTTTAAGGTGTGGAAAGAGTTATGTAATTATTCGACATTCCGTTTGAGATTTTTCTAATGAGTTTGCTCCTTTTTTCATGCACTTTTGTGCGATTGGTTTTTTTTTTGTTTTGTCGCTCGATGCCCTTGATGCGCATCGTATGAAATGATGATTGATTACAACGTGCTCGAAAAAATTGACAAACCAAAAAAAAAAAAAAAAAAAAAAAATTGTAAAATAAGCCTTTAAAAGAGTTAAAAATTCCATATGTTTTTGCACACTTAAAACATTTGAATCATTAGGAATTTAAATTTTTTCTTTGAAACTTTAAAAGCATTTTAGTGTCAACAAATTCCGAGGAAAAAATCACTTAGAAATAAAAATCAATATGGCAGATTCAATACCAAAGTTACTTAATGCAGGGTTAGTGGTACCCTTACATTTGGTCGACGGAACTCGAAAGAGGACGTTCGGAACTTCTTCTTCTTCCTGAACCAGAAGGTTCTTGGTCACAGCACCAAATTTTACGCAAATAAATTTGACAAGAATAACCCAGAAGAGTTTGTGTACAATTTACTGCGTGTTTACAAACGCGCACACCAAGAAATGCATCGTCGAATTCAACTGAATTACGAACGACACAATGCAATTCACGCCATCATCGAAACTGACCGGAGAGTACCTCGAAAAAAGGTTTTAGAAAAAGTCGACACGAAAACGAGACGACCTATGGCCGCTGAGTGCTCTTCATTACCATCACGAGACACAAACAGGGAAATCGGTTGGCACCATTTTTCTAAGGTCATGTGCGCAAACACGAGGACACGGCAAGAATCCTGTCTGTCCTTATCGACAGGGTGTGGAGACGCACAGCTGTGTATTAAACGATCCCCCTCCGAGATGGCCTTTCCCACCCAGGTGTCCCATCTTGTTCGAGAAGAATAAAACCCCCGAAGGGAATAAAAGGACCTCAAACTGCGACTGACATCAAGTGGCATTTGACAATCACGATGATGCTAGCGGGCCCTGGCTGTATTGAATAGCACGAGACACTGGCAGCGCTTGAAACAATATCTGGAGGAGCGAATGCTTCGCCGCAGCACACCGTGCGCCATTCTCCGGGCCTCCGCTGCTGTCAGTGTCAAATGTTGGCCATTTATCGCGAGCCAGGGACCGAGTTGACAGCTTCTAACCACTGACCAATAAATCTTAACGTGCCAAAAGTCCCTCGCAATGCATTTGAGGGGGTTTTGCCCGTTTGCGCCGGTTTTTGCTGTCGTTTTCTGTGTTTTTCCCTCTTGGTCGCTGTCCCGGATGAAGCCATGTCGTTGGTTTTTGTCGATGAGGCAACGGGGGAGGTGAGCTGCAGGTCGAAGGTGTTGGATGACACGAGTGGGGGAAGAAGAACTCTTAAATCGATCAGTTTAAAGACGATGTGGGATTTGTTTTTATTTTTTGTGTTTTTTTTTTGTTTTTCTCAATTGGGGATGTGATTAACGGAAGCCATGTGATTAGTGCGTTGGTGGACGTGGGTGATGGAAGAAAATATATTTTTTTTTTTTAGGTTATTTTTGAGGTCATTTGTGGCTCTGTAAAAGGCGTCTTTGTGTGTTGAAGGAACCTCCTGTTGGGAGGGAGTTTTGCTTCTATTTTCAGAGGTAATAAAGTAAATAAAAACACGTGTTTTTGTGCAATGGGATCGAACGTTTCGTGTTTTTGTGTTTTTATTTTTTTTTGTTTTTTTATTTTTTTATTTTTTTGAGTTTGGTTGGGGGAGTTTTTGAGTGAAATATTTAAGATGGAGGTCAGTGGAGTTCAGCAGACGTTGGGTCGCAGACTTGATGTCTCCTCTTTACTTTGGGAGTCGCTGATGGGCCGACCGATTATGGCGCCAACAGTTGGGGGTGGCTTGGTTTGACCCACCCTGTGGCCAGAAAAAGTTGTAATCTGATTTGGAGGAGAAAAAATGGCACCTTGTTCTTTGCGTGACCTCTGACAAGGCGGGCTTGATTGTCACCTGTGAGCTAAGCCTTCAAGTGCGTGCGGGTTTTGCTAAGCCGAGCGGCCATTTTGGTGTAAGAGAGATGGGTGGTTTTGTGTTCGAAATAAATTGGGAAATTTCAAATTAAATTACGAAATCTCAGAATAAATCCAGAAATCTCAGAATAAATCAAGAAATCTCAGAATAAATCAAGAAATTTTAGAATAAATCAAGAAATCTCAGAATAAATCAAGAAATCTCAAAATAAATTTAGACATCTCATAATAAATCCAGAAATCTCAAAATAAATCCAGAAATCTCAAAATAAATCTAGAAATCTCAAAATAAATCCAGAAATCTCAAAATAAATTCAGAAATTTTACAATAAATTCAGAAATTTTACAATAAATTCAGAAATTTTACAATAAATCCAGAAATCTCAAAATAAATCTAGAAATCTCAAAATAAATCCAGA
>JAQFXT010000748.1:0-26562 GCA_034683725.1 Strigamia crassipes | reverse complement strand
ATTTTACAAGTACAATACAATATTAACGTGTGTTTATCTGATTATTATTATTAAAATTATCAGATAGCCATGAGACTGTTCCATTTTTTTTTGATAATTATACATTTGATATAGAATTTCAGGTCATTTTTCGAGTGCAGACATTAATATTCATTTATTCTCTTGTTTTTAGTATTTTGGTCAGCTTCAGAACACCTTCAACTACAAGAAATGACTTCTGTGGATCAGATGGAATGGAAGGTACATAATATATTACGCTTATATTATAACTTAAAAGCTATTTTCTATATTATTTTATTTGTTTGCTTAGATTTTCAACGACCCAATCCATAAGTCGATAATTTTACACCCTTTTTTAATTAAAATAATCGACACGCCTGAGTTCCAGCGACTTCGAGATTTGAAGCAACTGGGGTTTTGTTATAAAGTCTTCCCAAGCGCAACTGCTACACGATTCGAACACTCGATCGGGTATTTAATTAAATAACAATTGTCATTTTTTTTTTACTGTAATACTGTAATTTGCATATTTTAGGGTTTGTCATCTGAGCTGGCGTATGATCGAGCAACTAAAAAACCAAAAGGATGGCGGTGGTTGCGGGGACACTTCCAGGAATGTCTCCAAGACCGATCAGTTGTGCGTGGCAGTGGCAGGATTGTGCCACGATTTGGGTAAATTCGTGATTTAGAGAAAGAAAAACCAATTGTACATTTTAAAATTAATGTTACTATTTTAGGGCACGGTGCTTTCTCTCATACGTGGGAATCATTTATGAAAAGGATAGCACCTGGTTCAAATTGGCGGGTAAATTGTATAAATTATTTCGAATTTTAGCGTTTTTAATGACGTACTTTTGATAAAGCACGAAGACTCTTCGGTTAAAGTATTTAATCGGATATGGAGTAAATTGGACGTCAAAATGAAAGCAAAATATGAAATGGGAGAAGAGGAAAGAAAAATAATTTGTGATATAATTATTGGAGAACCGAGTGAGGTGTGTAGTCGAGCGTCGCTGTTTAGTGTTGTTTTATTAAAATGTTTATTTCCTTTTTATTGTTAGGATTATGCAAATCTGAAAGAGAAACAATTCCTGTTTGAGGTGAATTAATAACCACGATTCAATTTAATTTACATTTAAATGTATAAATAATTTCATTTTAGATCGTTGCAAACAAAAAAAGTGGCGTTGACGTTGATAAATGGGACTACTTCGAAAGAGACAATTACTATCTCGCGATGGGAACCAGAATATCATTTCAATACGAACGTTTAATACTGCATTCTCGAATAAGTTCTGCTGGTTCGATCGAGTACAGAGATAGTGTAAGCATTATTTTAAGTAATTCTAATTTCAGTTTAATAATTATATTTTTTAAATTGATATAGGAGCGGATGAACTTTTATCACATGTTTAACATCCGTTGGCTGCTTTATCATAGAGCTTATAAGCACAGAGTGGTGAAAATAATTGAGGGAATGTAAGCAAATATTAAGCTTAATTAAAATTGAATTATTAATTGAAGCATTTGTTTAATTTCAGGTTTATCGATGCTTTGATGTTAGCAAATAGCGATATTTTAATCAGGTACAATAACAGAATCGATAATAACATTTTTACTTTATTATTTACGTATTTTTAGGGGTAAGAAGTTGAGTGAATGTGTCGACGATGTCGATTCATTTATGTACTTAAGTGATGACATTTACTATAAATTATTAAACTTGGATGAAAATCATCCAGCGAAGCAAATTATGGACAGAATCCAAACTCGTGATTTATACAAGTGTGTTGGCCACTGTGTAACGAGTGCAGTTGTAAGGAAAAGGTTTTGATTTTTGGTTCGCACAATTTTAATTGTTCACCTACTTAGAATATTTCAATACCGAAAATAGAAAGTGAAATGATTCGGGAAACGGGCCTTGAAAACGGCGAATTTTACATTTCTGTAAGTAATATAAATTATATTTTTTGTAGATATTTTATTTTATATGCGTTTATTTTTTGTTTAGGTTGAGAAATTTGATTACGGTATGGGTGCTGACGATCCAATCAAACGTATACCATTTTATGGAAAGCATGATAGTGACGATGATTTCTTGATTTGTAACACGGCTACCACTATGTTACCTCGTCGTTTTCAGGAAAGAAAAATTTATTGTATTTGCCGAGAAGTTAATCCGGAAGCCATTTCGAAGGCAAAAAAAGCCTTTAAAAATTGGCATAATAGGTACATTCTAACAAAACTATTTTTTTTTGAAATGAGAGTAAACAAACTTAAATTTTTTTACAAAAAATAAAAATAAATATAGAGCCAGGAAATGGTTAGAATTGGATGCAGTTTCGTGTGAAAGTCAAAACGGATTGTTTCAACTTGACGCAGTTGCATGTGGAACGAAAAATTAATATTAAAAAGTACAAATTTACACTGTCGTACAATGTTATTTTATTTAAACAATTTTAATGACCTAAAAGTATAATTTATATGTAAAAAAAAAAAAAAGTATTCTTTGTTACATGTAAAAATTTTCAAATAAAATTCTATTTTATTATAACTTTGCTCTAAAATGTAATCGTATTGCTGATTGACAACTTGCTCTGGATGATGCTTCGTAACATGTGTTCCTTAATGACAGTTTTGCCAGGCAGGTGGACCAGCCGGCTACATTCGAATGTGAAAAACACATTTACTGGATAATATCGAGGTTTTAAGAAAGAAACTTCGAATGAAAAATAAACGCTTGCAGTTGCAATGGGTATTGGTTGCTCCTGCGTCGGGATACTCCATATTACTTGGTAGGTATAAACATCATCGCAGCTATTCTTTTTTAACTCCAAAAATCGAATACAGTAAAGCCATCCGGAGGGTAGGTCCCAACTGATCACAAAGTCTTCTAGATGTTTCCTAGCCTTTTTTTGACTGAAATCTCCAACTGTCATCCAAATATCTCCTTGGGTTCGATAGGGTAATGGATCAACCCCCAATTTTATTTCTGTTGCAAGGGTGTTGTAGGTTTCTATGATAGTTTCGGCTGCAACTTCCTCCGATAAATGGTTGATGGCCGCAACAGTCGGATCTGAAGACGATTTTTCTTTCTTAAATACTATATTCATCCGGCGTTCGTTGACCTCCGAATCTTTTTTAATGGACATTTTATGAGGTTTGATTAATTTCTTGTTCTTATAATAATTTGGTTCTTTCCATTCATCTTCGGACGAAGTTGAATCGGAAGGAAAATTAAACATGACTATATATTGTAAATATCTGCGTATTTGTATTAGAGTTCAGTAATTTGCCACTATAGGTTCGGATGTACGTGGCGCTTCGAGCGCATGCGCAGTTGCACACGGCACAGCACCCGCGTTAAATGAAATGAAATAGATCAAAAAGGACAAATGATTACTTCGTTTCTTGGTTAATTGTGACTAGTGATGGACGATATTACACGTTGTAACAGTTTGTGTAAAGATCTGGAAGAAAAACCGGATTATTATGTTGAAATACAACTTAAACAACACAGGTAAGTTGCTTGATCCGTGGTCTCGACTAAAGAAAATATTTCATTTTTATTTTTTAAATTTCTTCAAATTTGTTTACAGTATTATTTCACGATCAGAAGTCGAAGATCGGATGAGGAAGTTTATAAATGAAAAAATTCTATCCAATGGCTGCAACCACTTAACCGTAGACTTAAACCACATACCCGAAGTGCGCGAACATGTTGAAAGTGTCGTCATAACTTCGAACACTGACGACGATAATAAAGATGCGCTACAGATCCTGCACCACGAAGTAAGGCTTAACAAATTGTAAAATTTGACTCCAAAAATATTTATTTATAATTTCAGCGAAATAACCACAGAGAAGACGCGTCAAAATATCGATTTTGCGTGTATCAACTAAACTACGATGAGCCCGGCTTGGAATCGCTGGACAATAACTCGGATTCAGCGGCTGCTACACATTGGCTTTTGCCATCCGCTGCTTTCGAAGGAATGTGGGAAAATTTAATTTACGATTGCAACATTAAGGGAAATGTAAGAAAACAAAAAATCAAAAAATGATGTTTTTTTTTTTGTTTTTTTTTTTGCATTTATATTTATTTTATTGATGTTTATTGATGTTTATTGATGTACTTGCAGTTGCTCAATTTCGCGTCCACGGCGCTTCTTTTTTCGGATCTAAATGTGAATAGCAAAATAATTGCCTGGAACAGAGTGGTTTTATTACACGGCCCACCTGGAACGGGGAAAACATCGCTATGCAAAGCTCTAGCTCAAAAATTAACTATCCGATTTAATCGTCGGTATTCTTACGGACAGCTAATTGAAATTAATAGCCACAGTTTATTTTCTAAATGGTTTTCAGAAGTAATTGTTATTGATTTACAGAATTGTGGTAGATTTTTATGAATTGGTGTCAATTTTAGAGCGGGAAACTTGTCATGAAAATGTTTGATAAAATTCGGGAATTTATAGATGATCCTAAAGCTATAATTTTTGTTTTATTGGACGAAGTAAGATGTGAATTATTTCAGGATTTTATATTGCCTTTTTACAATTATTTTTTATTGTTAATTAGATCGAGAGTTTGGCGCGGGCTAGGAAAGCCGTTATGTCCGGAACCGAGCCATCCGATGCAATCCGAGTAGTTAATGCAATTCTTACGCAATTGGACATTATACAGAAGTAATGACTTTAAAGATTAATTTACGACTGTCGATAATAGCTTTTTTTTATTTCCTTTCAAATTTTAGATACCCAAATGTTCTTATTTTAACAACATCGAATATCACGGGAGCGATTGATTTAGCTTTCGTGGATCGAGCCGACATCAAACAATACATAGGACTGCCATCAGTTAAAGCTATCCTTAAAATATACGAAAGTTGCGTACTAGAATTATCACGGGTAAAATCAAGTTTAGAATATGACACAAAGAAAATTGCATTTTATTTTTCAAAATTTTTATTCAGACTGGAATACTCGCAACAGGAACCGAAAACTCCTGGTCTTCATACACATCAGTTCTTCATGAAATTGCGGAGTAAACATATACACATTATTTTGGCTTTAAACTGCGATTAATTGTTGTTTTTCCTCCACATTTATAGAAAAAGCCAAGGGTTAAGTGGCCGGACGTTGAGAAAACTTCCATTTTTAGCTCATGCATTATTTCTACAGGTTGGTATCCTATTTTTAAGGATTGGTGATTGGTATTTAATTACAATTTTCCGTTCTTTTAAGAAAAAAGTGTCTAGCATGACTGAATTCCTCGATGCACTGTCTTTAGCCGTGGACAAACAGTTTGAAGATATGGAAAGATTAACGGCGGATAAGTGACGACGCTTAAACATCTTTTAATTTACATTTAAAAACAATTCATTTTTGTTTTAAAAAAATATACAATATTATTATTATGCAGTTTTAGAAGTTATTCACACGGATTAAAACTCTTGAAAATATTGTAACTATTAATCAACGTAAACATTATTATGGCTCCAGTTGCGGAACCAATTTGAGTCCAAACACCGCACCAGAACAGGGCAACTTTGCCCCCACTTCGTAATATATTAGCCACATTGGCTTTCGCATTGGAAAAAAGTGCTGCGAACAATACCCACGCCGTAACCTGCAAAAACAAACAAATGTTAAATTACTTTCCACTTTTTATTCAATTTCAGTCACTTACAATTAAAATATTTCCAATCGTGGTATTGACCAACGGTGGTTTCGGGCTTAAAACTGCAGTAGCCATCAAGTAACACGACACTGCAGTCCCGACCGCAACGAATAAATTCACAATCGATACTCTTTTAATCGGCATGAAATACGCTACACAACACGCCAGAGGATTAGCTATCGTCGATAAAGTCACGGCTAAGAGAAAGGCGTTATTCCCGTAAGGAAGAACCGAATAAGTCTGAATGGCGGTAAAGACGCCATTGCTCAAGGCACACAACCACCCTTGTAGAATCAAGAGATAATATTTCACTCTTTTAGTCAAAAGTTCCGAATTTATCAGCGTGGAATTTTCGTCTTTCGGTGGTGTATCCGAAGATTGCGGATGAATAGCCATTTTATTTTCAGTTTCTCCTACGTGGATCACTTTTTCTGTTTCAAAAAACGGCGAATAATTCAAAAACAGGAAAGATAGCAAACTCAAAACATCCATAAGAAACAAAAGAATAAAAAAACTTGCGGTTGAAAACCTCGGATCGGGATAAAAGGGTTTAAATTCACTCGTGGTCGAATTAGTGGTGTTTACGAGTCTACATTCTGGGTAACTACCAACTCCTTGAATTAAAGCTAAAATACTTGGCAGTAAACCGCTTAATCCTTCTCCTACTAAGTACGAAGTTAAGTATTTATCTTTAAAAGTTGCCATAAAGGGAAGGAAAAGCACCGAGGACGTGCAGTCAACTATAGCCATGAGGAAAACGAGTACGAGGAGCCAAACACTTCGATATTGTCCGGCGAAATACGTCAGCGTGTTCCAAAAAAATGACAGCAACAAACACGATATGGATCCGATTCCTGTCGTGAGTGTTACCGCTATCACATCGGTTAATGTGGATTTAACGAAGCGATCGACCACCGTGTACATTAAAGGCCCGACATTAGCTATTTGAATGATGATACTGAAGTAAGACGACAACGCCCATCCTTCTGGTTGATGGAGGACTAGTTGAGGCAGTTGAACCCACACGCCGTTGATTGTCACCCACGATCCAATTCCGAAGAAAATCGAAAACAGGTGAATGAGTACGATCCGACTGAGCCTTGAGTTGATCATTTTTGGCTACGGGTGAAAATGAAAATAAATATATCGATTAGAGCGAAATGAATTTATAAAACTTACTGTAATTACGGAACAACATAGCTATCTAAGATAATTTCAGAATTGATTTTAATAAAATCTAGATAACTTTTATTGGTCCGAAGGTTATAACAGTAAATGTTCACACATATCACACAAAAATTTAATAATAACAAATGGAGTATCTGCACATTTACCTACTTCTGCTAGGATAGGAATAATATTCATCGTCCTAAATTGATTTGAGTTTTGATAAATACTTCGAAGCTAGGTCATATTTTATGCATTTGTAATTTACGATTAAACAAAAATATCAGTCATTGCTGCGAGCTTGAATTGCATTGCGTAACTCATGCGGTCCGCAGAGTACACGGTGTGCACGAGACTGCCAGACTTAACACTAAGTTGTTCTTTTCTCGCTGCGTTTGAAATTGGAGTTTGATCGGCTGTCACAAATTCCAAAGATATCTGTGGGTGAATGTGAGGTTTGATTTTATGGCAGAAGAATGGCAGCGGTTTCGAAAACAACTTACGACTTCGAAACGGATAGATTGTCATACCACTCTAACGATTCGCAAGAGATACTATTGAATGAGTTGGCTGATGAATACTCTAAATACATAAATGTCAACTTCGGACAACAGGTAATAATAATTTTGCGAAAGTTGTATCGATATCGTGCCTCAATCGATTTATATTTCAGGAAAAAGCATTGGAGGATGCGGTTGAAGGAATGCTGCTTCGGCTCGATGAATTTGTTACTCTTATAGATATGGTAAATTGTTTTACGAAGAATTTTTATTTATATTATACGTATATTTCATCTAGGTCCGAAGTGATAACAGTCAATGTTTGAGCAGAACTTTGCCCGCTATTTACAGAAAATTTGACCGTTTAAACGAAATGAAAGAAAAAATTGATAAGCTCGAGGTAGTGACTCGTGTATAATTTGGTCTTGTGTTTGATTTAGTTTTTAAAATGTTTAAAATTATAGGCTTTTGTTAAAATTGTCGATAAAAACTTGAATGAAATGGAAGAAAAAGTAGTTTTGGCCGAACAGGAACTACGACGAGAGTCTTCGATTGAGAAAGTTTTGAAACCATTTTTTAAGGTGATTTTATTTTTGAAAATATACCGTAAACGCAATTGAAAAAAAAATTAATTTAACTTTCTGTTATTGATATTGATGTAGAAAGAAACAACGATCCGTCATAGCGGATCAAAAACCAAGCTGGTGTATGAAAATCCTGAAATATTGAACGTTTCTAATTATTTTCATTCGCCCGAATCGGTGACGAATGATGAACCTTTAGGAGAATTTCCTGATCTATCGGACGAAGCTTGTGCACTAAATGTTAACATTTCGTAACACGAAAAAATATGTAATATTTTGTTTGTAAAATTTGTAATGATTTTTGCTTTAAAAAATAAATATTTTATATTTAAAATACTTTAACAGGAAATAAATTCAATTTTTGTTAAAATCTTGCCAGTAACCGTAAAAGTTATGGAAGTTTACTTAATAAATAGATTAAATAAATAAAAATAAAATCGGCATGCTGGACGGTACTGCCATCTAGAACGAATTTTTAAAATGTTTCGACGTGGTAATTTTAAAGCGGGAGTGGAAGAACAATCGAGAAGTTCACTCCGGGTCGTTGAAGGGGATAGTTTGTGTAGTTTCAAGTTTCAACTATCGAGAGAACTAGTGTTGTGAAAGAAAATTAGATCGATTTTAGAAAAGCATAATTTTTTGGAACTACTGCGAATAAAGGTAAATAAATTCAATTAGTCATGCATACGCGTACGGGCACGTTCAAGCGCTTTAAGAGGAGCTTATTTGTTAATAAAGAAGTTCTAGAGGTGAGAAAAATCAACAATGAAGCAACGATTATTGATGGTAATTAACAATTGTTTACAATTCAAATAGTACGAAAAAAAAAGTTTAGACGAATTAGATTTTAACCCGAAGTCAGGTGGAAGTTATGACATCTTAAATCCAAGTATACCGTTTGTTATGGTTGCGAATTAAATGAATAACAAAATTTTGTCCTTCTAGAACCTTTATCCGATATCGAGAGTTATTCCTCCAGTGACGATATAGACGAAACTAACGAAACAATCATCGAATGTTATTCGGAACAAGATGATGAAAGGATTCACCATGCTTCGACTAGTAATCGCCTAGACTCTTCACCCGGTATTGTTGAATACTCAGGGTCCGAAAACAGCGAACTTCAAACGAGTCCAATTCTGCAACCTGTTGCCGTCGCGGATTCGGATGATGAAACTTCAACGTATTCAATCGCGTCCGATGTAAGCGTACTCTGATCTATTAACATTTAATTCCACACACTATTTGATTTTATTTTATTTACGATAAGCACGAAACAATACAGCAATCGCCCAATTCTTCGGTGTATTGTATATCCGATCGAAGTTCAGTATGTTGTTCTTCACCAGACCAAACTGTAATAAGGAAATTTCATTATAAAAATCAAAATAAGTGTATAAAATTTCTTTTAATTATTTTTTTAGGAATGTTTTTTAAGTCCTAGTCATGTTATCAGTGAAAGCCCATTCAAGTCTCCAAAAGTCAAAATAGAAGTCGGAGTGAATTCTGAAAGCAGAAATAAATTTAAGACTCCCGACAACAAACCTACGACCAATAAAACTTCGTATAGTTCCGATCGGAAAAGGAAAAAATATTTAAAGTATGTGTATTGAATATATTTAAGAAAATAATTGAACTTGAATGTACAGAGGTGGATTTGCTGAGCAGTTTGAAAAATTGTCCTCAAAAGAACAAAGTGATCAAGCAATATGGCGCCACCAAAAACAAAGATTGGGTTTAAATGAAGGTATTAATTCACTTTTTAGTTTAATTATTTTATTTTAATTATTAGTTTAATTATTTTTTTAAATGTAGAAAATGATAATACATTAATGATGAAAGTTGTTGAGCTGAAGAAATACAATTCAAATATATTTGTTGCGTGTCAAAATTTAAACGACAACTCAAATGAGACGGTAACGAGTACTTTCATTCAATCTTTAAAGCTCGAGCCTGGAAATATTATAAAAATTTATTCACCGTGGTAAGATTTATTGAAAAAATATTTTAAATAAAACGTATGTGTTATTTTGACTATAAATGTTTGTAGGAAAACATTCAAATTGGAAGAAATTGGATCGAGTATAATATGCGCCAATTTTATACAAGTAATTGACAGGTGTTCGGAGTACTTTCCGAAAATATGTCGATGCGTGTTTGAGTGGTCTTGTTTATGCATTAAAGGTAATTTGTTCCCAAAATAATAGAAAATTGGCAAAAATTGCAATATATTATTCCATTAGATTCTGTTTTTGAAACTAGAAATTGTCCGGTGTTATCTTCAAGTCGCGCAAAGGTTTTTATTTTTTATTTTATTTTATTTATTTATTTATTTATTTATTTATTTATTTTATATTATAAATTTAATTTGTAATTTTAGATAATTTCAGGTACTAATCCGTATTTGTCAATATTGGATAGTGCAGAGAGTAAAGACTTTTTTCTATTGATCTATGTCCAACGTGTATTTCAATATTTTCTCGAGCCATCTAAAATAAAGTTGTGATACTAAAGTTTGGTGTTTTTAAATAGAAAAAGTATAATTTTTGTTTACATTTTTTTAGATGGTCGCTCTTAATTCAGGATACAAGTGGATTTTTTTCTGAACTGGATCTTAGATTTGTAGATGCAAAATGGCTGCCTTTAATTCGGAATGCTGAAGGAAAACAATTTTGTTTAGGACCTTTACGTTTGCGTCAAAAAGTACAGCGAAACAGGTTCGATTTTATTTTTATTTCTTTTTAATATAAAATCCGAGTAATTTTGTGATTGTGTTTACGATTAGATCTGCTAAATTATTCTCACTGATTCACACATTGCAAAATAATAGCAACAATAAATGTAATAATCATCAACAATTTTGCTTCGTTTTAACTTGCGTTCGAGAAAATTTTACTATATTCGAAGAAAGTGATAACTCGCAATGTTATGTTTCGCCCGATTTGCAAACTATTAATAGAATACTAACGGTAACTATAAAAAGTTTAATTTTTTTTTGTTCTAAGATGAAAAACTCGCGTGTGTCTGACTAACAACATGAATCAACGGTTGAATATAGTCGTTGATTCGACATTGCAGTTTGAGAAACTTGCATTTATAATTTAAAAATATATTTTTTGTTTAAACTGGACAACTGGCTTTCACAAACTACTAAATAAATTTGATAAATAAATTATTATTATTATTGCAGAACAGTGCTACAAGTTGTCGCTATTCGAGCATCGTCAAAGTTCTGCTCTTTCACGAACACAAATTATTCGTCACTGATGAGTCGTGCATTTCTAAAACTCAAAAAAACTACATCGACGTGCTGCAGACATCTGAAGTTATTCAGTGTGCGCATTTAGAAGCTGGATGCATTCTATATTTGAAAGATTTTCAATTCAATTACGGTGTGTAATTATTTTGTTACAAGATGGCGCTGGAGGGACTAATTCGGAAGATTTACGTACAACTTGCAGGAATATTTTTAATGGATAAATACTCGAGAGTTTTCAGCTTAACTTGCAAAACGTGCGTGGAATCAAACTTAAGCTTAAAATATGATTCAGAGAAAATTGAAACATTAAAATTATTTTCTCCTATTTTGCACAATTTAACATCATCTAACAAAGATCAAGAATTGGTAACATTTTGTGGTATGCAAATTAAAATGTGAGAAAATAAATATAAAATAAAGTATAATGGAATGCCAATGTGTGATAGGAACTGTACTAAAACCCGACGAAGAAACATCGGTCTCTTGGCCCGTTTGCGGGGCCTGTGGAAATGAAAAATTGCACGAAATTGAAAAGTAATAAATTACAAATTTTTGTTTTTTTTAATTCTAAAATATATTTTCTTTTTCTAGTGGGAACATTTTTTGTAACATTTGTGATTGCTCGGTGCAGAATCCGGTTATGAAAATGCATCTAGAAGTCTTTGTTACAAATCCGTCCTTTCCTGAAAACATTGCCGTGAAATTAAAAGTAATATATGCAAAAGTTTTGCTGTTGAAATCCAATTCTTATCCGCGTTATTTTTTTGTGCACAGTTAAGTAACCATACAATCGAGAATCTTCTGCCCAGCATCGGTGATGATTGTTACGACGTCCAATACATTCTAGACAAACAAATTGGACCGTTTAACTGCTTTATTGAACAAGTTCATTCACTCGATGATTCAGACTCGCAGCTCTACATTTTGCGTGAAGTTTAACGAGAAAAACGTGAATATTACAATTTATTTATTTAAAAAAAATTTAATTTTTAATAATATTTCAATAAAAAAATAATTTTAAATTTAATCCAATGTTGTGTTTTGTAAATACAAACAACTGATACGCTGTTAAAGCAACTTTGGTAACGATAGAAAGTGAAAATTTGAAAAATAAGGGAATATTTGTAAACAGATAATGTTTCCATCTTGCGATAAACTTATCTTTCAGTTTCGACCAATAACTTGGTCGTATTGTTACTTTTAATTGGCCTTTTCATGTGTCTGACTGAAACATAATACGAAGAAATCCAAAGCTGAAAAAGCAAAAAGCAGCTTAATTGCTCGGGATGACGAGTATTAATGTTCTTGAGCGGGCTTTTGTTACGAGAAGAGATGAAAACATTTGTGTATCCGAATCTTTGTATACCTTAGTAGTAGGTTGAAAGGAGGAGAGGAGAGGTACTCGGGAACGAGTCAGGTGATCAGAGGCAGAGAATCTAGAGCAGCACACGCGTAGTTCGGGCCAAGGTCATTCGCAATTGGTGATAAGGAGATGTTATTGCACGCAAGAAAGAGAGGGAAAAAATGTAAACACAAGCAAATCGGCTTAGCTAGTGCGTGGATTTCACTTTATTTTGAACACTTGAATTACACTAGGTTACAATTGTAGGTTAAGGCGAAATTTATATTTTTTTTAGTTGTTTTTATTTTTTTTTTATTTTTTTATTTTTTTTTATATATATATATATATGTATGGGAAAATATTGGATTTACACGAGATTCAACTTGGGTTTATGAAAGTTTATAGGAAATCGTCCAGGGAGCTGTTTTGGTGGAAATACAGTAAATACGCATCAGTTTTTCTTTTTTTTTTTTTTTTTTGGCCGAGAAATTTCTATATCACTTTGTGTTATTGGGCTCGAGCCAAAGCCACGTGACTTTAGTAAACAGATTGTCCATTTGATTTTGAAGGGAAGTAAACGTTGCTAATTTTTCATTCTTGTCGGATGCATGCGGTGGGAAAAAACTGAAGATATGGGAATATTCCACGAATTGTGAATGTTCAATGAAAGTTTCGTGTTCTTTTTAGAGACGTGCGTGTGGTTTTTCTTGGCAATTGCTGCGTTGTGCTCTTTTTTTCGCTTTTCTTTTTTTTATATTTAAATCTTGGCTGATTCTAATTTGGTTTCAGGCCACTGAAGTTGTCGGAAGTCGTCAGATGATTTTAAAGTTGCGCGACTCGAAGAAAAACTAGCCAAAAAAAAAAAATTTTTTTTTAGTCACTTTAAAAAAAAAAAAATTAATATTTATTTAATATTTTTATTTTTTAAATTTTGATCTTTGACATTCTCGCTTATCTTTTTTTTTAATCATTTTATTTTATCACTTTTTGATAAATTTTAAAGATTGAGCGAAAGATGAGCAGAATGGCGAAGTGTATAGCCAATATTGGCCGTAAGCCAAAGCGAGTCAACGAGATCTGATTGAATCTCTAATTTTCAAACTTCTTCTCTCGATGGCACCTCAGCTGACTGGCTGCAGATCCGTTTGAATTACTTTACATGAAATTATAATGAATAAAAGAGGATGTCTGTGATTCCATTGATGCTAATCATAAAGATATTGGGAACGTTTCCTTTTATCGTCTGCTTTTTTTTATTTTTTTATTTTTCGCATCTTTTGTTCGTTCGCGTAGTAAACAAAGAGGCGAGGAAATTGGTACTTGTCCAGAAAAATCTAAACTTGAAATAAAAGTGATTAAAACAACACAAACAAAATAAAAAATTTCATTTTTTGGAGTGTGGGGGATAAAAAGGTCAAAAATGTTCATTTTTTTCTTGTTGATAAAAGGCATTTGTGTGAATCACCATATCTCGGGGCCTATTCATCGAGTGACCCACTTTTTACTTTTCAGTGACTAGTTAAAAATGATTGTGCTTTCGCTCTTAAGATGCTCACATCCGTGACGGGAAGATAGAGAGAAAAAGGGCTAGGAGGCCATCATTAATAGGTGCATCTGTAGGAAACACTGTCGCTGTTTGACCTTGCTTACCTGACATTCCTGTGGCCAGGTGTGGCCTCTATTGGCCTTGGGGTTTCCACTAGCTCGGAATGCAAACCATTTCCTCCGCTCATCTCTTCTCAGAACTTTCCTACTTGGCACCAAAGGGGAAGAGGTAGTGAGTGCGTGGTATAATTTATTAAAAATATGAACCAAATGCACTTCCTTATGATCTCAACGACTATTTAAAGGTCTATTATTGTTGTTCTGCTCATTTCTACTGATACATATTCGGTTTTCCTCTACTTCTATCTATATTTACCAACTGAATAATACTGCGATGTTTATAATACGTAAATGAAACATTTGCTATGTATTATTGGACCAGATAAATAGGGAAATAGATCCTTATTTCGTTTTATTGACATGTGTTTGCATTTAATAAGTTAAGTTGATTGACTTTTTCTAGAAGATTAAGTCGATAAACGTATTTATCGGTGGTTTTTGATGGGGTGTATTTAAAAAAAATGTGTTAGTGATCTGTGGTTTTTTTTTTTTTTTTTTTTTTTGGTTTTACGATTCAGTTTGTTGACCAATTAATGTACCGTGATAAATAAATTAAAAGTTAATGATTGTGCACCAAAATTATCTCGATCGATTCAGATTATGGGGTACTTATCGTGAGTTTTGTTTTCACATCTAATTTTTATCTTTGGTTTTTTTTTTTTCTTTTTTCTCTCGGAGGCCGCGTGACTTGCATTTTCCAATCCCGTGAATGAGTGGCGCAGCCTCGGTGAATGAATGTATCTCCGAGAAATGAGTAGGATGTACTCTGCGCCGCTGAATAAACTGCGCATTTTTCATAGAACTTCCCCTTTGACATTAAATAAAGGAAGAAAAGAAAAAGAAAAAGAAAAAAAAAACAAAAGCTTTAAATCTTAAACGTTGCGGTGTCACTGACTCTGAATTAATTTTACGAGAATAAGAGATACTTGAAGTTTAATATAAATAAGGAAAGAATTTTTATTTTTTTAAAATATATTTTTTTTCTTTAGGGTTATAACCTTTACGGGTCATTGACAAGTCGGATTGTAATTTATAATAAAAAGAGAAATAAGTTTTTTATGGGTAAATTTTTTATTTTTTTATTTCTTTCTTTTATGATGGATCGTATTAAAGGACCTTCGCTGAAAATTAAAGTGTCAAACACAATTGAAAAGTGTCCACCTTTAATATGCATTTAATCGCGTGACAAAAAGAATCACGTGACGAGTGTTTGAAACCCATAAAGTGAAAAGTATATGCCATAAAAAGAAATAAGAAAAGGGCACATTAACACCTTCATGTTTTAAATAGCCAATCGGATTGGCGATTTGTAATTGTTGAGCTATAAATGTGGTCAGTGGCCAGCTGGAACTCACCACAGCTGGTTCGGATGTGTTCGAGGAAAAAGAACAGGACACACGCAATTATAGCGGAAGATCTCTATTTCGCTGCGTATAAAACTATGAAAAATGAAATAAAGCGAGATAATGTCAACCGCTGGCCACCCCCGGCGTGCAAATTGAAAAGAATCGTTTTTTTGTTTTACGCCGTTTATTGATAAATAGTGAAATGTTTTAATTTTTAATCAGAAAAATGAGAATCGAATTAATGCTATTTTTGAAATAGGTTGGAGGTGTTAATTTGATGGCTGCGGTCCAGATTCGAATACAACCGTCCCGTTGTGCTTCTCTCGTGAACAAATTTGGGCATTATGTACACTGACCAGCTGAATCGTGTGTTGAAAGAGTAAACGTTTACACGATAGGATTTCTTACAAGCTAACTCTTGGAAATGTGGAATTTTTCTCTTATCTTTCTATTCAAATTATATGTATATTTTGATTTATAAACAACCGAGAGGTCGTTCACACGAAAGAACACACACTCTTCATAATTTTGAATTTTGAGTAAAAAATTTAAATTTAAAAAAAAAATTTAAAAAAAACGTAAAATAAATAAATAGAATTTTAAGTAATAATTATTTTTGTTTTCCAATTAAATTTTTTCTTGTTTTATCATGTTAGAAAAATTGCTTTGATCTTTTGGTAAAAGGCCATAACATATAATGGGTGGCGGTACGCTTTGCAGTCGATAGCAATGTGAGTGAAATGGCAGTGATATGGAAAAGAGACGTTATAACATTGAGTAACATTTATTACGTTTTGATAATTCAAAAGCCCGAAAGATGATTTCTCTATAGATCTTGGAGGAAAACCCATTTTGTGGCGAGCACTTGAGATTGGTCAATAGTTATCCCATTACTTTGTAGAACGCAGGGGGATGTTTTACGTCCGTGAGGATCTGTTTTGGCATTCAAGCTGCACTGAATGTAGAAAAGAAATGGTGGTTTTGTGGTGACTAGTTTGTATTTGTTATTCAAGTCCCAAGCTCTTTTTTTGTACTTTCCTCGAATTGGACAAGTTGCCCACAGATTTTCAATGGCTCCGACATTAAACTCTTTTTAAAATTCATTTCTTTAAAGCGTATAAAATAATTTTTATTTCGAATTGAAGGTCGTTTAGCGGTGTATTTGGCACCGGATCATTAAGTGTCTGCGGTGTGGACCTCGAGTCCTCGACACTGTGAATGAGGCGTCGATGGCGAGCTCGAGCGTCCTGTCTTTATGACGCTTAAAACAACTTTGCATCGAAATGTCAAGTGGCAAAAACTTTTTATTACTCCAACATAGCTTTAACATGCAGGTGGCATTCACATAACAACTCACTTCTTATTGGACCCGTGGCTCTTTAGTTGAACAGTATTTTTCCTTTACTTTTTTTTATAGTGATAACAAAAAAACCGTACCAAAAAAGGTGTGATAAAATTATCCACAAGTGTAAACGTGGTTCCTGCCCACCGCATTTTATTCAGGGAATTTTGTTACATTTAAAAAAAAAAAAAATGTTACTTCCCTCGTTCTAAACTTGGCGCTTTAATTGCGTAATTTATTTCGCAGTAATTTAAAAAGAAAAAAAAATAATTTGTGCAAGTCATTTCTAGTGCAGATGCAGTTGCTAAGTCAAAATACTAATCCCTCATAGTTTTACCTTAAAGATAAAAGAGTCGAGGTTGGTGGCCCCTTGGCAAAATTCCAAGTTAAAGTGAACCCCTTAACGTATGATTCAGTCAGCCTGGTGTCCCTTGGTACTGTGGTTTGTAGGTAGTGTAATTTATGGAAATTTTTTATTGGTCATTTGATAATGGAACCTACTTTTCGCAGGAATCAAATTTTATGACTTTTTATTTTTTATTTTATTATTTTGTTTTATTTATTTGACTCGGGCAAATAGAAAGGTGGTCAAAATACGTTTACTTTTTCATTTCGCGACTTAGCTGACTGGCACCGAGGTGATGTGGATTTAAGTAAAAGAGATAAAGAAGAATAATAATGACAATCGCGTAAAAATATCTTTTTATTAGTTATCTGATAATGGCAACGTGGAAATAACTTTGACTATGAAACATACGTTGTGAATCATGAAGCTTTATGCTCTTATTCGCATAATGAGCGCCGATTATTGGATAACATTACGGAGAGTATAAAATAGAATTGGATTAGGTCTAATACGGGTATTCAGAAATTGTTTTACACTTTCAAAGTCAAATAGAAATTTTGCATTTTAATTTTATTGTCATTACATTATTTATTGTCACTCACAACACAGTGTAATTCGTTATACAAAATGTACGGTTATTCAAAAAATCAAACTGCAATCACTCAGACTCAACTCAGCAAACTGAACAATCGAGGCTGTCGTGAGTGGGCCCAGACACCGATAAAATAATTTTCTCGCCCCCGGATTATTGATTAATTTTCTATTGATTCTATTCTATTTTTTTTTTTTTTTTGCACAAACACAAGCAACTTTGAACTTGACTACTTTTGAATCCTACTTACAGTTTACGCCCGGGATCTTGATGTCAAATTCTCAAACTACGCATCAGATTCTGCGCGTACATTTAACTTGCCGATTGGCAAGCAACAATAGTTTGGAACTTTTCTGTAAATTACTTTTGTTAATGACTGTATCGTTGTTTATTTACTTTATTTTTGCATTATTAGGCGTAATAGTAGGCTTAATGCTGATAAATAAAGACTGGATTTAAGAAATCATCTGTACCAGTAGATTTGGTTCAATTGTTAAAATTCCAACGTTCAAAACAATTTTTGAATATCTCGTGTTTTGTGGTTAATTTTTTTTTATCAGTTGAGATAATCTCATTATCTTGCAAGTTACTTTTGAGTTTGCAACCCTCGGCTGGCAATGGCAAGCACTAGGAAAATGGCAATTCTTTTTTCTTTCGTACTTCTAAATGAAGACTGACAGTGACACTGAAATGTTAAATTGGTAACAGCAGGAAAATTACAAGTTTCGACTTAACCACTCATCAGAAATGAAAAATCCTTTCGCGGATAGTTTTGTTTTGAGTGAATGGCGAGATATCTCGAAGAATTCACTTCAAAGCTGTCGCTGATAATTAGATCTCTTTTCATAAAATCTCGTGTGGCAAATCGACTTTTTACTTTACAATTTCCTACAATAGAGCTTTTATTGGGCGTGAAAACTTGATTAAAGTTGTTTAGGTGCTTTCTAATGAGTTAGCGAAAGTTCAAGTTCGAGATAGTGGATTCTTTGGTTCTACCACATGACAATAGTGGAATAGAGAGAGAGAGAGAGAGAGAGCTGGAACTTGTTTTGCTATCAAGTCCAGTTCCTGCTGAGCTTTATTGCTGACGATTACATTTATGGACAAACAGTGCAGTAGGGGTGAGTCAGCGATTTTTCTTTTGTCACCAATGACGGAAGTGATAAGCTATGAAGCCTGCGAATATGAGTGAAGCTGTTGTCGCTTATGGAGTCTCTTAATGATTTCGTGCGCACAGGACACTATTAAGTGATCCTCGCGCCTACTTTCTTGCCAAACTTGTTGATCTACAATTAATCAGGCTTGGTGACGGGGCAGTTCATCTGAGTTAGTGCTCAATCTTGTTGCCTCAACTTTCTTTTGACTTGAAATTTGATTTTAATTTATTTTATTTATTACAGGAGGGGACTGAACAGCATTTTTAAACAACATGTTTAGACTACTTGACAGGGGGTTAGTTATCTCTTTAAAAAAACTTTTAAAAAAATGGCGTTTGATTTAGTCTGTTTTCATAGTCACAGTGGGCATGCGCGCAACGTTTAACCAACAATACGTGTTTAACGGCATTTTTGAATGCAGCCTATGTTTCCAAGCTATTTTGTCATTTACTGAAAACTGTAACAAAAAATATGGTTTAAATTTGTGACATCGCAAATGGTATTAAGAATGCATGTGGTTTAATTGAGTGTCCGTTGTAGAGTGACAGTGGCATCATTTTATGGAGTGACAGTGACATATGTGAGTAGTAAGAGGATTATTTTTGGAAAAAGATTTATGCATTTATATGTACATTACGGTCTATTTAATGTACATAACTCAACTTTAATATCTTAGGAAACATCTGTGTTGTTCATGCTTTGACGAGATGAGACAAAACAATGGAAATTTTGGGTTTCATTTTTATGTTATCATCTTGGCTAGTATTTAACGTAATGTTTTTAAATTTAGTTTAAAGTTTATTAATTCTTTTACAGTTAAAAAGTAAAAATTACATTATTGTACCAATTACTTTCAAATATTTAAAAGTTATTTTTAGTATTTCTAGAGGGAAAAGGTGTTGGTATAAAAATTGATGGGAATCAAATGCTGGTGGAACTTTAAAGTTATTATAATTATAGATTTTTTTTATTATATAGCTTTTAATTAAATTTAAACTGTAATTATCTTTTTTTTTTTTACCCTACACGTTACTGGAAATCGTTTGTGCAAAACTTGGCCAGAGTCCAAGGTTACAGAAAGTCAAGTTCAACCTCTGCAACTGATGTACATCATCTGCAACCATCTTCTAAGTAGAAACATGCAACAAGTTTAGGGATTGCACATAAAATTAGAAAGAATAGAAAATAAATATTTCTACGTCAAGTCGGCGTATGTTAATTAATTAAATGTTATCTTAGTATTTTGTAACCTTTTTTTAATCAATTTTAAAGGGCTTATCGCGACTACAGCATGTGCCTGGTATCTTGATGTCAAATTCAAACAAAATTTTATTTTTCGCCTACAAAAACAGTTTATTGCGCAAAAGTAAATCGTACCATTGCCTGTTATTATTATTTCTTCAAATTTAACTTTACGTCACCTATTCTGAACTTGAGAGTTGTACATCATCCATTTTTTTAAACTGTCTCACCTAGCAACTATGTCTGCAAATAGATATACGACTTTCTTTTTCTTTTCAACGACTGACTGATGTCAGCGACGAAAGGGGATTGACATTACAGGAATTAAAGTCTGTTTTGTTTTTTCTTTTAAATATCTATTTATAAATGTCAGGTTAATTGCAGACTTTTTCCTGCGATTTACAAATATTCTTTTGTATAAAAAATTCATACTCGATCAATTTCAACTAACGATGCACCACTTCTGTTCAATAAAAACATGTCAGGTTCATCAATTTTAAAAGATAAATTTCACACGTGGATATATTTTAGTTTTTTTAAAAAAATGTTATCAGTAAGATATCATATTTGTAGATATCATCACACATCTTTCTCACTATAATGATAATAAGTCATGAATTTAACCTACTTTTGAAAGTTTATAAAATTTATATATTTTTTGTTGTTGTGTATTACAGCTTGGAGAAAAAAAAAATTGATAGTTGGTTTTCTTGTCGTTTATTGACATTTCAACTTGGATAATTGGGGAGAAGTAAAAATTTTCTTAACTTTTACAGCTTATATTTTGATCGATAGTATTTTTACGTGATCCATTCACTTCTTCGCCTATCTTTACTTCTTTTTTTTTTTCTTTTTTTTTTTTTATTAGATTGAGATGTTACACATTTCAGTTTTTTTGTGGTAAAGTACTAGTTCAAGGTTATTAATTTTCCTTTTAAAAAAATAATGAAAAAAATAAATATATATATAGTGATGAACAAGGTTAATGCTTTTATTTTATTCTATTGTCAAGGTTGTTATAATAGAAATTTTCCTCTTTAAAATTCAATGAGGTGTCATTCATTGAATTTAATTAAAATTTTAAATTAAAAAAAAAAAAATTAAAGAATATATTTTTTTTAAATTAAAAATCTAATAAAATGTTTCCTCAAACGTTGACTTTCATCTTTACTTCTTTCCCTATCGAGAACAATAATAGACCTATTATTTTATTATCTACGTACTGTATATTATTACAATAAGAATCGATTTACCATTTTTTGTTATCATTGGATTCACTTCGGTGCAATTTTGTGTCATCAAAATCCAATAGACTTTCACTTTTACACCGATATTCGATGACTCATGTTTACGTACAATTTTATTTATTCAATAAAGTTTTCGTGCATTAGATGAAGATTAAGCTTTAAATACGTCTAGTTGCAGATGCGGTCAAGGATGAAATCAAATGGAGAAATTAATTATATCAAATATAAAAGACAGTAAAGGGTTGAGGACTCAGGTGTGTGTATCAGTTTTAAAGAAGGTTGGTATAAAACACCTTGACATCCATCTGTAAAAAAGGGGAAAGTGGTACACAGCCTAGATTTGTGCCTAGTTAGGCACGATATATCCCAAATAGTTGTTTCCTGCGCATCGTTTCCCCGCCTCGTTCGCCATTGGATGCAACGGTTGATAAACACCTGAATGAAAAGATAACAACGGAAAAATTCTTTTTTCCTTGATTTTTATTATAGTTATTTTATGATGGCCAATTGACCTCAATTGAAATGATGCTGAGGATGCAGAATGGAAATAAATAGAAAATTGGCATCGTCGACCTTCCACTCGGTTTTTCACTCTTTGCTCAAAATTTTCCACTTTAGTTCGATAAACTCTCGAACAATAATCTCCATGACGAGACGCACGAGTGTTTATGAGGACATTTAAACGCGACAGCAACGACATCACAAATCAAAATATTGTTCAATTTAACACTTGTATTGTTAGTTGAACATACGGATACACGTGTTGTTTTATTGTTATTGAAAAATCTAGCGTATTAGGCTTAGTTACATAAAATGTGAGAAGAAAAAAACCAGCGGTAACGAGTTAGTAACCGGTTGCATTTTATTAGGAGATAAAAATATGACCGATGTCTTAAAGTTTTTTCTAATAGATCTTATAATTGTTTTTATATTATATATCAATTTTTTTTTAATATTTAATTTTCTTATTTGTTATTAAGCGTTGGGTCAAGTGGGTATTAAAAGAGAAAAAGGTTTTATGTTTTTGCTTCTCGGTTGACTCGAGTCAAGTGGCTACTGGAAGCTTTTCTGGACGTGATCGAGGGTTGAAAGAGAGGTCAGAAGGTTGTAGAGGGGAGAAAAAAAGAGACTATCATCTTGTTGTGTACAATCCAGAGATGGATTGCTCTCTATCACTTTTATCTCTATAATCAGTATTTCCTTTTTCATTTCTTCTTAGCAGTGGACAAATTTCTTTTTCGACCACTTTGTTATTAAGATGTCAACAGGTGGGCTGGAAATTGCAATAATTCCGTAATAAATGAAACTGAAACTACTTACTTTCGCATTTGGGTCATTTTCTTTGGACAACAAATTGCACGAGTGGAATTTGGAGGTGGGGGAATGGGGGGTTAATGATTAAACTTACCATCCAGCATCGTTATCGAGAAGTAAACTGGGCTCGTTGTCTCGAACAATCAAAAATAATTAAATAATTAATTTTTTTTTCTTGTAAATTAAAAATTAAAACTTTTGATTTGGTTTTCCCCTTATTGAGTTAGGGAAGTATCATTTCAGATTTCAGTTTAAACTTTCCTTGTCAATTTTTATTATTAGCTGTGCATTTCATGCATGGATAATTTTGTCACTAACTTTTTAGTAGACAAAGTTGCCCAAGATTTGATTGAATTTAATTGGTTGAAGTAAAATGTGTCAGAATTTTTTTTTTTTGATATTAAGAATATAAAATCAAGTATGGAGTTGACATCAATTTTATTATAGGGGTTCAAGATTAATTATGGAGATCTATTTTTATGTGGAATTTGATAGCAATGACTCAACTAATTGGTTTATGGATTACGAATTGACGTGATTTGTATCTATATATAAGCCACTTTTTGGTATAGATAGTTGTTAACGTCAGAGATTAGAGTTAATTACGCGGTAGGACAATTTTTTCTTGAAATAAACTGGAAAATGCGTAATTATTTTTTTAAATTCTACGAAAAATTTTATCGCCGATATCGCATGTTTGCTTGGATTTTGCGATACGTCACAGAAGAATGCATTAAGTAAATATTGCGCACGTTATTTCCAAATACAGGTAATATCGATCGGGGTTTTCAAATTGATTAAGAAAATACTTAAAAGTTTGCTTAAATGAATAAAATTAATTGAAATCTATTATTGAATGCTTTTCAATGAAATATTATTATTGAAATATGAATGATTGTTCAATTGAGCATGCGCAATTGCGTCATTGTTACTTAAGATAACTTAGGGAAAATTAAGCAACACAACCCTCTTTCTTAGCTTAAAGTTAAGCCGAGGAAATGGCTAACTTAGTCAAATCTGAATATGATGTAAAAAAGACGTCATATCTTAACGTGAAAACAAGGTTATCAAGTTAAAACCTTTAAGCGGATTTATCTAGGGGTTTCAATCCCTCTTAACTAATTTGAATGCATTTACTGTTTGTCACATTAGGTTTGCTTTTTTTTTTTAAAAGGTGGTCGAATTTTTTAATATGTAATATAATAGAAAATTATTCATTTACGTTTTTTATTACTACGTGCCGTCTTCCTTATATTAGCAAGAGGTGTTTCGAACAAATCACACGGAACTATTATTTCGGAGAAAAATAATTGGAAAGATGCCGCCATTGGAAGTACAGTTTCTGTCACGTCCACCATATTTTTTTTTTTTATCACGTTTACCACTTTACTCAAATTTATTACCGGTTTGCTGATGCAATCATACTCAATTATTTCAATTTATTGTTTCGGTGGAATAAATTGAGACGGGGCAAAAATGTAAAAAAAAAAAAATATAGAAATATTAATTGTAATATTTTCTTTAGTTTCTAAAATCTGTTTACTGTAGATGTGATTTCCGTATATTATTCAGTTGAATTATACGTGTCACTGAATTAATCAAACAGATGGGTAGATCAAATCTTGCTGGGTAATCTTTATATTTTTTTATGTGAAATACTAAATGAACTGATTTTCTGAGATATGTATTGAATCTGGAGAATAAGATTGAGTTAGGGCGAACACAGGGTGAAATTGTATCGAAATCATTACTTATTATACAGTACAATCAAAAAATTATCATCCAAAGTCAATAACAACAAAATTCCATTCTTCCTACTTATGTATTTTATTTAAATCTTATCATATTTATACATCATTTATACAAAAGCGTGCGAATCAGTTTAATGGCCGGAAAATACGAATCGTTAATTTTCCATCTGGAATATTCAATTCAATTTGCCATTATTATCAGATAATAATATTAACTATTACTATTATATCTCACGAAAACTATGAAACGGCAGTATTTAAATTGATTAGTTCTAAACGGAATGCAGAAGTTATATTTTCCTGAATAGTTCTAAACTTGTTATAATAGCTACAGTCACGCGTCGTTTCGGACAAGTTTTTTAAAACAATTAATTATGGAGTAATAGGAAAATTTGTATAAGAAAAAAATTTTCTTTTAATGTTAATTGTGGCGGATATTTAATTGCTGAAACGTTATTGCGTTATATCTTCGGAGGGACGATATTTAGTCCAATGTAATACGCAGGTGTTGAATTTTGTGCAGATATTGTGGGTTAAAAAAGGTTATATATTCATGACAGGTTTTCAATTATATTCAATTGGGTAAATATGCTCCAGGAACTTTTGAGTTTTTTAAAAAAAACATTCTATATAAAAAATTATGTTTTTTTAAAAAAAAAATTTCTTTTGGGTCCATGCTTTAAAAACAAAGTTTAGTTGAAGGTTTATATTTGATATTCTAAAAAAGATTTTTTTTTTTTTTAAATGAAAGAGAAGATCAGAATTTTGTATAGGAAAGTAAAGCGAAGGAAATAAATTGGTTGGAATTTTTTTCTCTATTTTGTCTCAGCAGGATTTTTTTTTTGTTCGCTGGGTTTGTTATATCTGTTCTTGAAGGTTTTAGATGTAAAAAGAATAAAGACTTTTTTTTTCCTTCTTTCTATTTTGTGGTTAACTACATACTTAAAGTAATCTGTGTGCGTTGAAGTTGTATCGCATTGCTGTTTACTCACTCCCTGTGGTAGAGAGTACAAAGTGAACTTGGCTCTTGTCCACGTAATGATGTTTGGTAGTGCCACGTGTTCGTGATTACATTGAGGCCCCACGTAAAACAGTCCTCCAGAAAATGGTCTGTAAATTATAAACAAGTGTTTATTTGGATTTCTATCATTCGTGAGCCAGAACCACTGAATAGGAGAAAAAAAAAAAAATAACAAGAAAAAAATTTTTACTTGATCTTTAGCAGATTTAAATATTTTAAAAACTATTTCTGTTAACAACAAACAACTTATAAAGTACCGTAACATTTTTTTTTTTTTTTTTTTTTTTTTTTTCAATTGAGGTTTCGAGGTCTTTCTATTTTTATCCAAATTTTCCACCAACAACAAATCTGATCGGAAAGTAAAAATAAAATTCAAATGTTTCCTAATGTAAATTTATTTTTTTTTTTTTTTAGTGAGGGGAAAACAAAGGACAAATTAAAACTGGGCCTTTATCTCAATTTTTTTTTTTTTTTTTTACTTTTCCGTCACATGACGCAGGATTTTCCTTTCCTTTTAGTGCTGTTGAACTATTTTATTTCAATAATGGATCGCTTTTCAAATCGACATTCATTGAACTCGTGTGTGCTTGCACTATCAGGGAAAACTACCAAATAGAGCCCCATTCATTTTCATTCTTAGATTTATATCTTGCATTGTATTTTTAAAGTTATTTTTTAAAATAAATCATAAATAAAGTACAAATCAAATAATTTGTTTAAAACAAAATTTACATGTTATTTTAATACACTTCAAAGCAGGTTAATGGACACCATCATCCTCAATTATCATTCCTTTTTTATTATGTTCTCGTTTTAGAGATCTGTTTTCAATTGCATAGTGACCTTGTCGCCTTGTAACTCGTCCGCGTGAGATTTTAGGTTTGTATTGTAGATTTCCCATCTGCAATGAATGTCATCGTTTATAGTATATATTTGTAGAGAGCCAAAATGAACGAGCCGTTTGGTACGGAACAAAGCAACGAACTGAACTTTTAATAAACGTTG
>JAQFXT010000747.1:0-26621 GCA_034683725.1 Strigamia crassipes | reverse complement strand
CGTAAGTACTCACACTGATTTACCAAATGGTGATCGTGACTACCCAAATAATACAACCCCAGAAAGTCATCGTCACAACCGTGCTGCAAAAATGTTTGAGTGCGTGAATATGCATTTCCACGTGCCAAAACACATTGTTAAAATGTAGGACTAACATTTTGTAAAGAAAAATGAATTTTTTTCGAACGGAAACGCCGGATTAATGTGTACGACAGATTTCATTTAGTTTTTGTTTGTTTTAGTTGTAAGAAATTAAATTATAATTTGTTGTTATTTGTATTGGTATTTGTCTGTAATTGGTTGGTTTTGACATAGCTGTCAATCCAGTCAATCCAGCTCAATGATTCTTGTTGACGTATTCACCGAGAATTAAAATAAAAAATGTAATTTAAATATAAAATAACTTAATTTTTCTGTGCAAAAGTGATGAAAATCAAAGAGCAATTTGGAATTATAAAAAGGAAATTCCATAATTTGCACTTTGTTTTCAGAATTTCATGACGATTTCTCAGGATTTCAGGAGGATTTCAGGAAGATTTCAGGAAGATTTCTGTAGGATTTCTGTAGGATTTCTGTAGGATTTCAGGAAGATTTCAGGAAGATTTCAGGAAGATTTCTGTAGGATTTCTGTAGGATTTCAGGAAGATTTCTGTAGGATTTCTGTAGGATTTCAGGAGGATTTCAGGAAGATTTCTGTAGGATTTCTGTAGGATTTCAGGAGGATTTCTGTAGGATTTCTGTAAGATTTCTCAGGATTTCTGTAGGATATCTCAGGATTTCAGAAAAATGTCTCAGGATTTCAGGAAGATTTCTGTAAAATTTCTGTAGGATTTCTGTAGGAATTCAGGAGGATTTCAGGAGGATTTCAGGAAGATTTCTGTAGGATTTCTGTAGGATTTCTGTAAGATTTCTCAGGATTTCTGTAGGATATCTCAAGATTTCAGAAAAATGTCTCAGAATTTCAGGAAAATTTCTGTAGAATTTCTGTAGGATTTCAGGAGGATTTCAGGAAGATGTCTGTAGGATTTCTGTAGGATTTCAGGAGGATTTCAGGAAAATTTCTGTAGGATTTCTGTAGGATTTCAGGAGGATTTCTGTAGGATTTCTGTAGGATTTCAGGAGGATTTCTGTAGGATTTCTGTAGGATTTCTCAGGATTTCTGTAGGATATCTCAGGATTTCAGAAAAATGTCTCAGGATTTCAGGAAGATTTCTGTAGAATTTCTGTAGGATTTCTGTAGGAATTCAGGAGGATTTCAGGAAGATTTCTGTAGGATTTCAGGAGGATTTCAGGAGGATTTCTGTAGGATTTCTGTAAGATTTCTCAGGATTTCTGTAGGATATCTCAAGATTTCAGAAAAATGTCTCAGGATTTCAGGAAAATTTCTGTAGAATTTCTGTAGGATTTCAGGAGGATTTCAGGAAGATTTCTGTAGGATTTCTGTAGGATTTCAGGAGAATTTCAGGAAAATTTCAGGAAAATTTCTGTAGGATTTCTGTAGGATTTCAGGAGGATTTCTGTAGGATTTCTGTAGGATATCTCAGGATTTCAGAAAAATGTCTCAGGATTTCAGGATGTTCTCAAGATTTAAGATGGATTTTGATCGATTTTATGGATATCTAGGATTTGCGGAATTTCTTTGATTTCAGAGATTTGCTAAAGATTTCAGGAATTTGCTAAAGATTTCAGGGATTTACTAAAAAATTCAGAAATTTACTGCGATGAAGATTTCAAGGATTTGCTGTAGATTTGAAGATTCCAAGAAATTGCTGTAGATTTGAAGATTTCAAGAATTTGCTGTAGGTTTGAAGATTTCAGGTGGATTTCTTTTATAAATTTTGCTTTATTTTGCTACAAATTTTGCAACAATTTAGATAATTTTATGGATTTCTAAAATTTCCAGAATTTCCAGAAGATTTCCAAAATTTCTAAATCCAAAATCATAGCACCTGCAAGATTTCGAGCATTGCTATACCTCTCGACATTTTGTGACCAATAACCGGTCACGGTCAACTAGCCCAGACCAGAATTTGACCATTGATGACACCACTGGCACACGGATTCGGGCAATGACATATTGACCACTAACTACGTGGACACTGACCCCCTAGTCAACTGTATAAAGGCTAACGAGCAATTAAACCAGTTTGTGGTCGTTTCTAGTACTCACCACCTGAGTCAAGATGGCGTCCGTCCACGCTCACAATTTTTGTAACTCGTTATTACATTGATGCAGAGACTGTTGAGATTTCTGTGTCTTTATGAATTTCTAGTTGTTTACTAACCTGGAAATTGTAACATTTTTGTTTTTTAATTCTTTTGCAGTCAACTCGCTGTGCAGTTTGAGATGTTGTCTACTCTTTTCTGTTTTGTCGCCTTCAGTTGCATTTTTCCTCTTAGTAAATATTTTTCCAGCATAAAAGTGCATTTTTCCTTAAAAGAGAATTTTTCCTAAAAAAAGCAATTTTTCCTAAAAAAAGCGATTTTTCCAGCATTGAAGATTGCATTTTTCCTAAAAAAGATGCTGTTGTTCCCTAAAAAAGTGCATTTTTCTAGCGAATAGGTGATTTTTGCTGAAAAAAGTGCATTTTTCTTAAAAGAACGTGCATTTTTTCCTTAAAAAAGTTTTTCCAGCAAAAAAGTGATTTTTGCTGAAAAAAGCACATTTTCCCTGTAAAAAGTGCATTTTTCCTGTAAAAAGTGCATTTTTCCTGTAAAAAGTGCATTTTTTCTTGTAAAAAGTGCATTTTTCCTATAAAAAAAGCATTTTTCCTTAAAAAAAAAATTTTTTTCTAAAAAAATTGCATTTTTCCTAGCTAAAAATAAATTTTTCCAGCGAAAAAATTGCATTTCTCCCAGCTAAAAATAAATTTTTCCAGCAAAAAAATTGCATTTCTCCTTAAAAAAAACGAATTTGCCCTAAACACGTGAATTTTTTCCTGAAAAAAAAGTATTTTTCTAGCAAAAAGTGCATCTTTCTTTAAAAAAAACATTTTTTTCTAAAAAAAATTCCATTTTTCCCAGCTAAAAATAAATTTTTCCTAATATAAAATGCAATTTGACACGCAAAAAGTGCAATTTCAAACTAAAATATCCATTTTCCACACAAAAAAACATCTTTTTCCACCTAAAAACGACAAAATCCACTTCTAAAAAAAAAAAAAAACACCATTCCAGTGTCCACCACTTAAAATGAACCGCAACGGACAAAACAAAAACTGAAAACATTCGAGTAAGCGCATCAACTTCTCTTTATTCAATGCTCGGAATGTTTAAGACTTTGCGCTATTCTTCTCCATTCCCGCGCGTTGCTTCTTCCGCTTCTTGCTCTCCAGCTCGTCGATCGGCGCCGGCTTAACGAACGCGATCTCCTCCGCGTACTCCGCGGGCATGAACGCCTTCAGCGCGTCCGGGACCTTGATTCCGCTCTCCGTCTGGTAATTCTCCAGAATGGCGCAAATGGCGCGCGTCGTCGCGCACATGGTCGCGTTCAACATGTGCACGTAGTCCACCTGGCGTCAAAAAAAATCAATCAATCAATCAAATCAATCAATGATCGAAAAAAAACTTCTTCGTACTTGGGCGCCCATTTTTTTGGTTTGGCCAAACCGCACTAGGAGACGCCGCGATTGGTAGTCGAGGCAATTGGAGCAGGATACGAGTTCCCGGAACGCGCCCGAACCGGGGAACCACGCTTCGAGGTCGAGTTTCTTTGCCGCAGCATTGTTCAATTCACCTGCAAATCGTGAAAAATAAAAAAATAATAATTCATTTCAAGGAAAAATGAAACTTTTTTGGACGTAAGAAGCAGTTTGGCGTGTGTTTTTGATCATTATTCGTTGGATTGTATAGTTTTAGAAGAGAATTTCGTGCTTAAAATGTCTCTCTGGACATTAAAACAGCCGTTTTACATCTAAACTCAACTATTTTGGCAATAAAAATACATTGCGGGCAATTCCGGCGCTTTAAAAAGGGTTTTTGACTATAAATAATAATTTTCACAGCCGAAAATTCGTTATTTTCAATCGTTTTCGACTATGTTAGCACTTAAAAAATACATTTTAGGCAATTTCAGCGTTTAAAAATGTATGTTTTAGGCCATTTCGGCACTTAAAAATGTCTTTTGTGCGCCATTTAGGCACTTAAAAATGTCTTTTTAGTCCACTTAGGCACTTAAAAATGTCTTTTTAGTCCATTTAGGCGCTTAAAAATGTCTTTTTAGTCCATTTAGGCAATTAAGAATGACTATTTACGCAATTTCGGCGCTTAAAAATGCCGTTTTATGCAAATTCGGCGTTTAAAGCTGCCGTTTTATGCAAATTCGGCGTTTAAAGCTGCCGTTTTATGCAATTTCGGCGCTTAAAAATGCCGTTTTATGCAATTTCGGCGCTTAAAATTGCCGTTTTATGCAATTTCGGCGCTTACAAATGCCGTTTTATGCAATTTAGGCGCTTAATAATGCCGTTTTATGCAATTTCGGCGCTTAAAAATGTCTTTTTAAGCCATTTAAACACTTAACAATGTCTTTATGTGCTATTTAGGCACTTAAAAATGTATTTTTAGGCACTTAAAAATGTCTTTTTAGGTACTTAAAAATGTCTTTTTAGGCACTTAAAAATGTCTTTTTAGGCCATTTAAACACTTAAAAATTTCTCTTTGGGCAATTTCGGCGCTGAAAAAAGTCTTATTATCCATAAATATTCATTTTTAAACCCGAAAACTCGTTATTTTCAACCAAAAGCGTTCATTTTGCACCAAAAAAACTGCCAAAACATGAAAAAAAGCCTCGTCGCGTCGCAAGAAACCCGCACCAGACACAATATTAACGATCTTGTACGGTATCCCAAGCGCCTGGTAAAACTCCTCCGCGTTTCCGATCATTTCGTCGAATATCTGCCACGATATTCCGTCGTGCGGCGACGTCACGCAAAACTGCTCAATCTAAAAAAAAAAAAAAAAAAAAAATTAAAACAAAAAATTCAAAACAAAAAATTTTATTTTATTTTATTTTTTTACTTTTTCGAATTGATGGACGCGGAAAATGCCGCGCGTGTCCCTCCCGTGCGAACCCACTTCCTGCCGGAAGCAAGTGGAGACGCCGGCGTAGCGGATCGGCGTCGACTCGGTGGCGATCCACTCGTCGCGGTGGAACGCGGCGATCGGCTGCTCCGACGTGGCGATCAGATATTTCTCCTCGAGTGTTTTGTCGTCGCTGCCTTTGCCGATCACTTTGTAGAGTTCGTCGTCGAATTGGCTGAGCTGCGCCACTTCTTCCATCACTTCCTTGCGCATGAAGAACGGCGTGTAGAGCGGCTTGTAGCCCTTTTTGTGCAGCATTTGCAGGGACAGCTGGATGAGTGCTTGCTCCAAAAACACCGCCGCGTTCTGCAATTTCAAGAAAAATGGTTTACAAATTTCAAAATTGGTCAATTGGTTGATTAAATTGATCGTTTATGATTGGTAAGTGAATTTTAGAAAGAAAAACTGCATTGTTGTGCATAAAAATTAAATTTTTTATGTATAAAAATTCATTTTTGATTGAAAAATGCATTTTTTAAATATAAAAATGAAAATTTTTGACATGAAAATCGAGTTTTCAATATAAAAATTCCGTTTATTGATGTGTAAAATGACGATTTTTGACACAACAATGCATTTTTCATGTAAAAAGTGCATTTTTAAATATAAAAATGAAAATTTTTGACATGAAAATGGAGTTATCAATATAAAAATTAAAATTTTTGACATGAAAATTGAGTTATTATTATAAAAATTCCGTATATTAAAGTATAAAATGACGATTTTTGACACAACAATGCATTTTTTATGTAAAAAATGCATTTTTTTAATGTAAAAACGATAATTTTTTTCATAAAAATTCAATTTTCAATATAAAAATTCGGTTTATTGATGTAAAAGCTAAAGTTTTGAATATAAAAATGACGATTTTTGCCACAACAATGCATTTTTTATCCTCAAAAATGCAATTTTTAGTGTGACATTAAAACTTTTAGATAAGAAAATAGTTTTTACTACAAAACTTTCGTTTATTTATGAAAACCTGCATTTTTTTTGTGTAAAAATTCTAATTTTTGACAATTTAAAAAAATGCAATTTTCAATGTCAAAACTCCGTTTACTGATGTAAAAACTGCATTTTCATACATACAAAAATAACAATTTTAAACATAATATTGCATTTTCTATCTAAAAACAGCATTTTTAAGATAAAATTGCATTTGTTAATGCTACAAAACCAAAAAAATATATTTTTACGTGTAAAAACAGCATTTTTCGGTGCAATATAATCTAAAAACAGCATTTTTAAGATAAAATTGCATTTGTTAATGCTATAAAACCAAAAAAAATATATTTTTACGTGTAAAAACAGCATTTTTCGGTGCAATATAATCAAAAAAATGCATTTTTACGTGTAAAAACAACATTTTTTGGTGCAATATAATCAAAAAAATGCATTTTTACGTGTAAAAACAGCATTTTTCAGTGCAATATAACCAAAAAAATGCACTTTTTACGTGCAAAAATTAAACTCCGATACAAAAATTCAATTTCCACAACCAAAAACTCCATTTTCCAAGCACAAAACCACAAAATTTCATCCAACTACCATCAAATAATATCCCCTGCCACCAGCAGTGACGGCGCCTCGTTCCCCGTCCATCCCGTCAATCATCTGAATCAAATCCACGTGCGAATACTTCTTCCGGACACTCAGATCTCCATAACTCCTCACGACCGCGTTCTCCTCTTCGTTCTGACTCACAGGGACACTCGGATGCAACAAATTGCCAATCTCCTTCAAACTCTTATTCCTCTCCTTCTCCTCGGCCTCCAATTGGTCGTTGCATTGCGTCATCTCTTTCACCATCTCCACACTCAAATTCTTGATCTGGCAAATCGTCAACGGCTGAAAAAACATCAAAATAACTCAAATTAATTTAAATTTTTTCGATTTTTCATCGAAAAAATCGAAACCTGGATTAATTCGAGGGTCAACGACGCTAATTTGGTTGAAATTTCGTCGGGTAGAGCGTCGTTTTCGCCGATATTTTCTTTTTTCTTCATTTTGTCGCCGATTACTTTGCTGCACATGTTTTTCAACCGATTCCAGTTGTCCGCGTCGTGTCTGACTGAAAATAAATCGGAAATTTTGTTTGAATTTGGGAGGAATTAATTTTTAGATGCGATTTTGCGAGGTTGCGTTACTCACGTTTCCGCCATTTGTTGTCGGCTTCGAGGACTTTATCGACTAAAGTCACGTCTTTGAAGCGTTTTCGTTGATTTTCCCGGATTTTTTCCGGGTCGCCGCCCTTATCTTCGCGGAATAATTCGATATCTAAAACCATTTTGTCAAAACCGGCTACCAAAGCTCCACGTTATCTCAAAACCGAAGAACGAACCGGTCGGTTTTTAAGATGCTAGTGACCGCAGTGTACCGAATGCGTCAATTTAAACGCATTTTATTATTTCTAATAAAGATAAATTTTTTAAATTTACAACAAGACTTGTTTTTCAACGTAAAAATAAATTTATTTCATTAAAAAAATCAAAACAATTAAATTAAAACAAATTAATCGTTGAGTATCGTGCAGCGTGTAGGTAAATCAGCGCGATCTTGTGGCGAATTATTGAAACAATTCTCAACACAATGATAACTCGCTTAAAACACATTAGGTATGTTTTATTATATTTTTCATCGTTTTTATAACAATTTAATCATTATTTTCTTTCATTATTCGAGGATTTTTCCACATTTACCGATATTCCTTCGCCGCTGCGCTACAACGAGCGAAAACGAGCAAAAAACGAGATTAATTCAACTAGAAATCCAATTACTTCGCGAAATGGGCGAATATTACGTCCCGGACAAAATATCGAGTAAATTCTGGCCGGATTTGTTGAATTTACCGACGAAAAACCACCGAACGAAATTCTACAAACATTTGAAGCTGCTCGAAGTGGCTGATGCAGCTCGGCGCACGCTAAAAGAAGAAACGAAAATCCAATATGGCGAACGGGCGGAACAGCAGCGCGGAAACGAACACATCGCGTACGGTTTGCGACGAAATTCGATGTACATGTACATCCGGAACGGCGCTATGAACCGATTTTATAACTGTAATTTGACCGATTCCGTTTTATTCGGTCAAAAACTCGTTTTGGACTTCGGGTATGACGAAAACATGAACGAATCAGAACGGAAAAAATGCGCGAGGCAAGCGCAGGTCGTCTACGGACTCAACAAAGTGAACCGAGATCCGTTCGATCTATATTTCTGCAATTTGCGACCGGATTCCAGATTAGATCGCAAGCTGCGCGCGAATATTGGAACTTTGAAGACCAAGGAGTGTTTGGTCACCGCCACCAGCCGGAGCTATTTGGAGATTTTTCCTAAAAGGAAACTCGTCTATCTGTCACCAGATGCCAGGGATGATTTGCGGGCGTTTAATTGTGATGACGTTTACATAATCGGAGGATTGGTGGATCGTGGTCACGCGGATCGGTTGTCATTGGCCAAAGTCAAACGAGAGGGTCTGAGGGTTGCGCGGCTGCCATTAAATACATATGTTTCGTGAGTACAATGGTTTTCCCAACCGAGGGGGTAGCCAATCGCAAAAATTGCGTATGAGATTTTGAAATCCTGTTGAAATCCTGATGATTTCAGAATGTCAGGGAGATTTTTTTTCAGAATTTTATGAGGTTTTCTCAGGATTTCAGGCAGATTTCTTTCAAGATTTTGAACGATTTTATAGATTTACAGGATTTCTAAGATTTCTAGGATTTTTGGGATTTCTTGGATTTCAGAGATTTGCTAAAGATTTCAGGGATTTGCTGTGGATTTGATGATTTTAGAAATTTGCTGTTAATTTGAAAGATTGGGGTGGATTTTTTCTACAGATTTAGCTTGATTTTGCTATAAATTTTGCAACAATTTAGAAGATTTCATAAATTTCTAAAATTTCTAGAGGATTTCCAGAGGATTTCTAGGATTTCCAGAGGATTTCTAGGATTTCCAGAGGATTTCCAGAGGTTTTCTAAGATTTCCAGGATTTCCAGAGGATTTATAGGATTTCCAGAGGATTTCTAGGATTTCCAGAGGATTTCTAAGATTTCCAGGATTTCCAGAGGATTTCTAGGATTTCCAGAGGATTTCTAGGATTTCCAGGATTTCCAGAGGATTTATAGGATTTCCAGAGGATTTATAGGATTTCCAAAGGATTTTTGGGATTTCCAAAATCTGGGAGCTCGGGTTGGTTTAGGTTAGGCTAGGCTAGGTTAGGAATCATTACTTTCCCGGGGTCCGGGTTCACTCTCGGCCGCCCTGCCCACTGCACTTAACTGGGCAGGGCTAGACTGGCCCTGCGGAACAGGAATTTCCCAGTGGCCCGTGCAGAGCTGGACTTGCCGAAAGGGACTGGGTTCCCATCACGGCCCGATCAATCCAGATTTCCCGGTACTAAATTTGCTCCCAATCCAGCCCCATAACTGGGTCACGGAAAAAAAAAATCACAATAAATCACAAAATGATCAGCAAAGAAACCACCCAATGAAAATTAGTGGATTCTCCAGGCGGAATCAATCACTGCTATCAAGCCTGGTTCACACTTGCGATTACGTCGCGGATACGCGCCTAAAAATGACGTAACATGCGTCACTTCCTGTTAAAATTGCGGATTGAGGGCGGATTTTAGAAATAGGATTTATTTCTATTTGTGGATTGTTTGGAGTAAAAATCGCTAGCGATTCGCAGTTGTTGTGTGAACCCGCTCAAATCTATTTTGCGGATACGCAGTCTGCATGCTCGTATCCGCGCGACGTAATCGCAAGTGTGAACCAGGCTTCAGAGTGGCTTCAGGTGTCATTGGTTGGCTTTGCAAGGCTGCTCTTAATGAAGAATTGAAGAATTTCGTTGGTTTTCAGATCAAACCTGTTTGAAAAGTCTCTTCATTTGGACGTGGTTTTCAAAATTCTTTTAACGCTGAAAAACACCAAGAGCTGGGAAAAAGCTTTGCAACATATTCCCAAGAACCTATTCCATGTAGGTTAACAATCAAACAGCATCAACAATGTTTGATATGTTTTTTTCTTCTTCTAGGATCGAGTAAACAACAATTCTGACTGTATTGATCCTGATAACAATGTAATAAAAAGATAAATTTTGCACATTTTGTTTCAACAAATTTTAATGAACACAAACACATACAAAAGTTAGCCCCAGGTGGAGCTGGAGATAAAGGGGGTTCAAAGAGTTGCAGTGTAAAGCTGTTGTAAATGGAAGATAAGAAGTGAACAGTTAGTGTATGAACAGTTGAGAGTGAGAGTGTTTTATCATCATCCAAAGATGCATGCTCTGGATATACAATAAAAAATGGAGGACATTTGGAAGATTGATGGAGCAATAGTTCAGGAAGTAAAAGTTAAGTCTTAAAATACCATTCAAACTGGATTTTCATAGAAAAATTCCATTTCATTAGTTATATGTATAGATTTTTTTTTTTTTTACAAGGCCATTTAATTAGACACTTAGAGAAAAATAATTATTCCACAATAACAATGAGTGGGTTGGATAAATAACTAGCCCCAGTGTTGGCTAACAGAGTTCAAGGAGAGTTACAAAATATATATATATATACTTTTCTCTCGTGCAATTTGTAGCATTTCAATGGGTGAAACGAGTGTGTCTTGTTAGCAGTGTTGAAAGTGAGCCGGTACTGTTAGCAGGTGCAGATCGAGGGAGAAATTTAGCCCGGATAATTGTGGGAATTCCTTCGGGTCAGGGGTCGACAACCTGCGGCTCTTTCGATGTCAAGAGGCGGCTCTCCAGTTCCACGCGCAAATATTAATAATTATATTATTTTATTTTTAAAACTCATAAAAAAAATATTATACTGCAAGAAAAAAATGTACTGCAAACAGGATAGAAACACTCAACAGAGAACAGCGAGAATAGGTGGAGTAGAGAGTAGACGGACAGCCGACAGCCGCTCGGGAACCAGGCCCATCCCTACAGCCGTGTTGTGAACTAGCCGGCTGTATGGAACCGAATTTAATATTGTATTAATTCAATACCGTAATATCAAAACAAAAATGTTAGTGGCTCTTTAAAAACTGGGAAATTTTGTAAATTGTAACTTTTGGCTCTTCCGTCTCAAACGGTTGCCGACCCCTGCTTTGGGTCGATCTGCCTCAGATTGTTGGTAGGACCACAGCGGTACAGAAAGCGATGCAAGAACAAGGTGCATTGTGGGAGAAGAGTAAGGCAGGTGGAATGTAAAGCGGTAAAGTGATATGAATAGACGTTGATCGATAACGATATTGGAATTCTCCCACACCTGTTCGTGGTCGATACCGATATTTACTTATCGCCTCTGTAATGATTTTTTTCTAACCTTCTTCTAATGTAAACAAAATGCCATTAGGATTTGGTTGAAACATCCGCAACAGATGGCACCGGGCGCAAGAAACCGTTTCACCGATGAAAATCCCTGGCACCAGCAATTTTCATCGGTAAAAACCAATCGGACGACAAATGTGGTTTTGTTACACGCTTCAGAATTGGTCAGATGAAAGATGGATGTTTTGTAATGGCTCTCCTCATTGGTTGTCATTTTATGACATCGCCGGTGGTAAATTATCAAGGTCATAAATTTTCGGCACCGTCTTTAAACATCCTCTTTCCTTCTTTTTTTGGTTGGGCGGCCTAAAATGTCACTTGCTACAAAGAGCCCATCCATCAAAATATTAGACTCCTACTGAAGGGGCCATGAGGCAAGAGGCCTGATTAATTGGTTATATCAGTGGTTCCCAAACTGTGCCGCCGTGACCTAGGATGCTGTGACTAGCCTACTGGGGTGCTGCCAGCAGGACACAAACTGCATGTGACTGACATACAGCGAGGCACCAACATCTAGTCACCAACTACACGTGACTGGCCAACAGAGGCACTGCCAACCCAAAAACGTTTGGGAACCACTGGGTTATATTGATTTAAGACCGAACCATCCGGGGTCATATCATTTATTTGACAGTCATTTATTCGCTGGTAAATCTAACCAAACGTCACCTAACCTAAACTAACCTCACCTAACCACACCTCACCTCACCTCAGTGGCATAGCTAGAACTTTTGCCGCCCGGGGCAGTCTCTGAGTTAGCCCCCCTCTGTAAAAATTTTTGCAAAAAACCTGCAAAATTTTGGAATAATAGGCAAAATTTTGCGATCTTTTTGCAGATTTTTGAAAAATTTTGCATTCTTTTGGGATTTTTGTGCAAAATTTTGCATTCTTTTTGGGATTTTTGTGCAAAATTTTGCATTCTTTTTGGGATTTTTGTGCAAAATTTGCTAATTTTTGGGGATTTTTGTGCAAAATTTTGCGTTCCTTTTGGAGTTTTTGTGCAAAATTTTGCATTTATCTGCAAAATTTTGTGTTTGACTGCAAAATTTTGCTAATTTTTGCTAATTTTTGCAAAATTTTACTAATTTTTGCTAATTTCTGCAAAATATTGTGTTTGACTGCAAAATTTTGCTAATTTTTGCTAATTTTTGCTAATTTTTGCTTGTTTTTGCAAATTTTTCCAAATTTTTGAAAAATTTTGCAGAAAATCTAGGTAAAGTGCCGCACCAAAAAAAGTGCTGCCCGGGGCAAACCGCCCCCTCCGCCCCACCTAACCTAACCAAACCTTATCTAACCTTACCTAACCTAAACTAAACTAAACTAAACTAAACTCATACGACCAAAATACAATTCATTCCTGGCGAATAAATGACCATCGAATAAATGAACGGACAACGTTCATCCAATACATTCTCCTACCCAGTGACGTTTTAACGAATAGGCGAACCCGGTGCCTACCTGGAGCCTCCTAAGGAATATTGCACCTAAACTAACAGTATACAATTCAAACCACTTCCAACACTGCTTACAGTATGAACAGTTAACAGGTTAATAGGACCTGCCTCTTGGAATACTAAAAGTTCAATATTTATGATCCTCGATAATGGTTAATGTTTAGCTCGTCATTTTTGTCCCATTGAAATGCTCGAAATGATCGAATGATCAAATTTCTTTAGTTTGTTATTAAATTTCTTATTAAATTGCAAGAGTTTCCATTCAAAGAGCTGCTCTGAGAAGGCAAAGTAGGATAAAACTCAACTTAAACATTGAGGAGAAGAAGAAATTAGTCTATCCGGAATCTGAATCGGAAGTATGCTTATTCATCGGAAACAGTCGATACCAAGCGCGGGTTATTTGAGTTAGATTCAGCACATCCAGTTGAATTTGGGCCACTCCAATACCTTGCTTCTGATTGAATCCTCTTCGCTGCCAGACCATCACCTGAAACACGACAAATCGTATCTATCTCTAATCACAAATTTGCAGAACCGGATTAACCAGTGGCGGATTATAGCGTAGACAAAAAAAGACAAATGTTGAGGGCTCTCGTCATCTTACTTATCTTCACTCTAAGACCGGGGCTGCATGATACGCAGTTTGCGCCACGTACTTTTACGTTATAAAAACCCCCATTATGCCTATAACTACAGTGGAAAACTCATAAGTCTAACGGAGCTTACGCTATATCGAAAAATAGCGTGGCCAATCCGGTAATTTTCCACTATTTACGTCACCGTGACGTCACTGACCAAAAATTGCGATTTGCAATGACCTCGTTCGCCGCCATTTTGAATTCTCCGCTTCATTCGCGATTATTCAACGTGTGTAATTGATTTAGTGTGAAAAAAAGCATAGGATACAGCTGAAAAATTAAATGGCCGCAAAATAATTAATCGCGAATTGAATGATCGTGATTGAATAACCGCAAAAATTATTTCGCGGTTATTCAATCACATCCCTTAAAGGTGCATTGAACTAACGTTGCACATTGGCCTATTTTTGTCCGGTAACAGCAAACTGGTTAATCCAGTTGATTGGTCCTACACACCACAATTGACCTGCCCAGCACATCACAACCGTAGTACTTTAAGGTTTGGCAAAACTGAGGATTTGTGGATTGCTTGACCAACCGCGTCTTCTTCTTCTGCTTCTTTTGGTCACCACCTTCTTTCAGGTAGGTCTTGACGTATGTGTCCGGAGCCTGATTGGCAAATTTTGGAAGATCTCTGGCAGCAATCACTTCTACTTCGAGATGACCTTTGGTCATTACTATGCCTAGCTGGATTTCACCGCAACTTTGTTCTTCCGGTCGACTGGTCATGTACAGACCGCGAGGTGTTACTTGCCCAGGACCCAAAGGAATCATTGAATCTTCGCTTTCCGTCGACGGAATTTGATTGTCCCTGTAATGACATTAATGCTTATTCCAGCTTATTCGCACACACCGTATTTCTTTGATTTAAAGTCGCCCTCGAATACAAGCCGCCAGGCCCGTTCCTAGGGTGTTGTGCGCCCGTGTGTTTTTTGTCCTGTTGGTGTCCCCCCCCCAGGTCAGTGAAGATTTGCGGAAGCATGTTGCGGTGTGGCGCCCCTGACCGTTGGCGCCCGTATGTTTATCACACGGTGTCGTTATGGTAGGAACGGGCCTGCAAGCCGCGGCTAATATTCGAGGGCGATTTGTATTTGTATTTTGCAGTTGAACTTGTAGGTTTTCTGCCTAAAAATGAACTTTCTAATGTAACAACTAATATTGTGTCATGACGACAATCAAACAAAACGTCGTCACAACACAAATGGGAACGTTTACCCGACGTAATGTTATGTGGAATTCGACGTTCTCAATTAAAGTCGCCCTCGAATAGAAGTCGCCCTCGATTATAGGTGGTGGCAAAAAATTGCATTTGCAAATATAAGCCGCGACCTTTATTCGAAGAAATAAGGTAATTCTTCATTTACTATTGATTTTTTAAAATGTGAACTAGTCAGCCAGCTCATCCTAATGGACAATCAGTTTTTTTAACATTTTAAAACATGGTAATCCTATGTGCACTCCAATCACAGAATTCAATAGTAAATAGTAGAACATTCACAATTACGAGCGTAGGTAAACAGCTTTTGTCATCCTGGGATTTAATTTTGTGGAGATTACAGTAAACTGATTAATCTTTATCCAAGATACCCACAAAACAAACAACTTTAACCAAAAGCCTCTCCAGGTTCAACTCAAGTCTTATGATGGATCAACTCTCACATAGAACTTATCAAATTTGAGTGCTCTTCACTTTCAGTTGATTCCCAGAAATAAATCATAAGTATTTTACCAATAACTACTTCAGTATTCTAGCTGGAAAAGCTCTGTTATTTATTCAGCAGAACAATTTGCAGCTCTTATTGAATTGAAGACCAAAATCCATCATATATGAAGTACTTTTTTTATAGAGAAAGAAAGTACAAAGTGATAATTCCATTGGCTTATAAAGTTTTAAAGCCATTTTGCATGCAAACCATCGTCAAGCTATTTACTGCACGCAAGGGACCACCCCCCTCCTCTCCCCCGGCTCAATACAGTCCACATAGCACTTTCCCACTTTCCCACAGATTTAAAGTCACCTGACAAACTTTCACTATTCATCATGAAACTGTGCTAAAATGCCAATGGAATCCACAGAGCACATTTCTATAAATTTGAAGTCATTTTACAAACCATCACCATTCATTATGTTTCTTTCATATGGCAGTCATCTGTCCAAAACATTTTGATGATCGAAAGATTGAAAGGCCTTTGGTGACAAAGCTTAAAACTTTTCTATTTTATTTGTAGCGCACCATTTATGTCATTAATCAATTACTTTAATGGCTCTATATCTTTTTAGTTGGAAATTTTGCTGTATCGAATGATATTGAAGATAAATTTGAAGGTCAAATTTGAGGTCAGCAGTAGTGTCGTGTATTGACACAACTAGGAAAGCCATCTTTACTGTATTGTTGGCGCAAACAATGCAGCTAAAGAATTGACTGCATTCTGGTGAGAATAGAGCCAACTAGAAACAATAAAGCTCCTATCTTTTCCCCTGTCAACAGTTGGCAAGGACGTATAAACAGTCAGCCATCTTCTAATCTTCCAGAGCCCGACATTAGGTACCCACACCCACTCTGAGAACAACTTCTCCGACGCCGGCAACACGCTGACGAAGAAGCGAAATGGCCTCAAGCCCAGCATCGTCAACGATCTGATGTTTATGCATTCCAATCTCGATATTTGCCAATAAAACGCGATTTCATGTGATTTAAAATGTGTATGGAAATTTGGGTATGGGTACCCATTGGTATTGTCGGTCTCTGGTTTCTTTGTCCTCCGCCAAGATAGGTTAGTCTTTTATTGACAACTTTTATTGACAAATGTGTGGTATCTCCAGAGCTGGACCGGACCGGCATTGCCGGGTACTTCTTTGCGGCCCGACCTATCCAGATTTTCCAGTACTAAATTTTTTCCCAGCCCAACCCTGGATCTCTCTTTCTCTCTTCTCATTGGGCAGAACGAGGACCTTTTCCTAATCCTGTACTTACTGGCCGGTAATTCCGTTATGGCTCCCATCACCTACAAAGTTGTCTTGCCAATTGCTTCCTGTAGCAACTATAAAACGACATTGTCACTTTGAGAGACACTTAGAGAAAAAAGGAAAAAAAAAAAAAAACACTCACCAGGTGGTGAAGTCAAAAAGTCACGTGACCAATCTCCTTGTACAACCTCAGCTTGATTGGCCATCTCTGCAAAATGAAAGCAAAAGTTACAAGGTGCAAGGGAGAAACCACACAACATCCAATACACAGACGACTTGACCATGACCAGGAAGTGGATCTATGCTATTAGGTATGACCACGTAACTTGGGAAAATGGATCCAACTCACCTGCCCCTATACTGACAGGCCGCTTTTCGGACTTCAAACTGAGTGATCTAGAAAATTTCTTGACCTTTTGACTAAATTTTCGCCGTTGTTCACTGCCTGATGACAAGAACAAGCTATCATAATATTTTACTAATTTTTCCTAGCTACACCCTGCATGGTGCCGCGAGCCTAACCCAGCTCCCTATTGTTACCAACAACAAAAAGTTTATTTTCACAAGTTCAAGATGAAAACTACTTGACTAACATGTCATTGCAATGGTATATGCAGTACAACTTGGCTTTACACCTAAGTTTACTGGAGTTTATTGGAGTTTACTGGAGTCTGGCTCATTTTGAATTTTTATTTTTATTTGAATTTTATACTTTCCTTTTTTTTTTTTTTAAATAACAGAAAAATGCTTTAAAATTGTTTTTTTTTTAAACAGAATTAAAAAAACTGTATTACAAATGTAATTTCTAACAACTAATGCGTATTTTACCCATCAAACATGTAATAGCCAGACTGCTCCTTTAATGGGAACTAGGAAAGCCGTTAATCAATATTTTCACTTGTTTTAAGCTTATAATCAATTTGGCTTTGAAAGCACCTATTGTATAACGAGACAATTGACTCATGGCAGTTGGTTGCTAAATCAGTTTGACCTCTATTTCCATATTTCCATTAACTCCAAGGTGTTGATTTACATACTTTACATAGCTAAATCAATTCAGTTGTTTAGAAAACTGCGAGTTAGTGGCTGAATGCTCACTACCCTGTAATTTCAAAGTTGCAGTAAAATTATTTTATATCAGTAAGAATTAGCAACCGTAATGGTCATTTTCATGAGTTGATGACCATTATTAGTGCTAGTTGGCATTTTCAGTCTCTTTTTGGTGCTGGGTGCACTCTATCTGCACCATTTGTAAATATTTGGACAATATCAGGGATGGAACATTCGAATCCTCGTAAACTCGAATCTTTGTCGCTTTTTCAAAATTCGAATCTTTCGAATCCTAAGTCCGAGTGCCGCACTGTTTTCAGTATACCATCAATTCTCAGTAGTAATATACCACGCCGAGTAATTGTCAAATAATTAGATTCGTGCTGACCTAAATTTGACAATTACTCAAGCGCAAGGTGTATTTTATGAGAGAATTTACCGATAGAAAATCGGAGAAACGACCACGAAGAGTTCGAACGGGATCAAAATGCCATTTGTATTTTGGTTGTGAAAACCCGCAACAGATGGCGCAAAGGACGAGCGCGCATTATCGAAATGGTGAATGCAGCCACCTACGGCCACCGATCCGAAGGCGAATGGGGTTTGTTACGCGCTTCGGGATTGGTCGGACGAATGATGGCTGTTTTGTTACGCCCGAGCATTTATTCGAGAATCTTTTAGGATTCGGATTCGGATTCGAGAAAATTTATGATTTGTCCCATCCCTAGTTAATACCCTATGAGGTAAAACACAAAACACAAAAAATTTAAAAAAAAAATAATTGATTTAAAAATTTAAAAAAAAATTAAAAAATTAAAATATAGAAGAAAAAAAATTGAAGTTTAGATGACAATAAATTAGAATTAAAAAAAAATTGAATTTTAGAAAAAAAAATAAAAATTGATCCAAAAAACTCACCGCTATTAACTGTTTCATGTTTTCCCACTCTTAAACTTTTGCTTCTCATTCTAGTTGGGGACCCATCTTATAAATAAGCACAAAAAAATTTTTTTTTTTTTTTTTTTTTTTCCAAAAAAAATAAGAAAAGCAGCAGGGAAATAAGAAAAATAAATCTGATTATAGAAATAAGCCAATTTACTTGCAGTAAGTGTGGATTTCTTTTTAAGAACTTCTTTTTCTGAACCTGATGAACTTCTCCGGTGTTCGGTGTACCCAGGATGAAGAGCCGCTAAACATATCAGAAAATGAAATGGATTTATGTTAATGTAAAATCCACATCAAAGTAACATTTTCATGTAGTTAGATTTTCAAATAAGATGCAAGTTTTATCCATCTTTGCTTTACTGTAGCTATTGCTTTCGTTATGTACCAGTAGATGGTGCTGCAATCCTGCAGACACATTTGGGATGTAGCTTTAATGGTTATGTACACTTTTGTCCCAAAATGTGCGCATCTATGTCTAAAAACGTGCACTTTTGCCACAAAATATGCAACTTGGGTCCAAAAAATGCAATTTGTCCCCTAATTGTACACTTGTGCACCAAAATATGCTACTTGAGACCAAAAAATGCAATTTGGCCCCTAAATGTACACTTGTGCACTTAAAAATGTGCACTTTTGCACTTAAAAATGTGCACTTTTGCACTTAAAAATGTGCATCTAAAAATGTGCACTTTTGCACATAAAAATGTGCATCTAAAAATGTGCACTTTTGCACCTAAAAATGTGCATCTAAAAATGTGCACTTTTGCACCTAAAAATGTGCACTTTTGCACCTAAAAATGTGCACTTTAGTTCCAAAATGTGCACTTTTGCCCCAAAATGTGCACTTTTGCACTAAAATGTGCACTTTTGCACCTAAAAATGTGCACTTTAGTTTCAAAATGTGCACTTTTCCCCCAAAATGTGCACTTTTGCCCCAAAATGTGCAATTTTGCACTAAAATGTGCAATTTTGCACCAAAATGTGCAATTTTGCACTAAAATGTGCAATTTTGCACCAAAATGTGCAATTTTGCATCAAAATGTGCATTTTTGCTCCTAAATGTGCATTTTTGCTCCAAAATGTGCATTTTTGCACCTAATATGTGCGCAGTTGTATCTAAAATGTGCGTAGGATAGAAATTTGTAATATATATATACATACATATATATCAATTTTTTAGGGTGGGAAGATTGATGCATTTGAAAAGAACCTCAGTTAGTTCCACTGGGAGAAGATTCCAAAGTTGGCGCAAGTGGTAGAGAAAGGTTTTATCCAAGCAGGCACTATATTGATTTCAATATTGTAGCATCTAGTCGCTCTCTCCTCCACACAGTGGTGGATCTATAGTGCAATGAGGCCAATGAGGCTTAAGTTTTAAAGTTCACAACACAACAGAAAAAAATATATGCCTATGTGCACGCTAAGTATCAGAGCGGTGGTACCCATGGGTACCCACCGCTGACGAACGCTAGGGTCTGCCCACCCACAACCCAGAAGTTCTGTCGCCAGACCACCCATACCCAAATTCCCATACGCATTTTAAATCACATGAAATCGGGAACAGTGTAGCGCCGCGTAGCTTCCACCACATCAGGACACAGAAGCTGGCCTTGTTCTTTTTACTTTGTCATTCTGACGGTTTTTGAATTTTCGCTATTTCGGCGTTTTGGAGAAAGTGTTTTAGCCACTCACGCCCACCCATAAGATCCAATTGGACACCAATGCCCACGCATTACCCATGGGTATGGGTATGGGTACCCAATGTCGGGCTCTGCTAAGTATGTTGAGAAGCCCGATAAGTATGTTGAGGGGCCCAGTAAGTATGTTGAGGGGCCCGGTAAGTAAGTTGAGGGACCCACTAGTATGTTGAGGGGTCCACTAAGTATGTTGAAGAATCCATTAAGTACGTTAAGGGGCCCGCTAAGTACATTGAGGAAGGATTGAGATACCTGGGTCGAAATGACTAAGGTCAAAATCCTAATCTAACCTGACCTAAACCAACCTAACTTAGTCTTATTCATGCCGATTTAATACAGATTTAATACAATTCGACTTTAGTCATTTCGACCATAGTATGCTTTCCCGTTGAAGGGCCCCATAGCCTCCTCTACCAAGGAAATGAAGATTTTCAAAGCGCTACTTCAACGGCATGTCAAATAAAAGCATTAGAATGGTTACCAAGAGACTAAAAGCTGTTAGAAATGCCACAAGAGGAAATTAGAAATGTAAAGCAAACAATAGAAATTTGTTTTCACTATAACTGTATTAAATAGGGTAGGTAAACATTAGAGAAATTTACATTTCTGAAATTGATGTTGGTGATAGTCACTCGAGGGCTAGAGATGATGATGAAAGTGAAATTGGAGAAGGCATTGATGATGAATAATGGTTTCACTTGAATAAAATATTTCCATTACTGTTAAAATTTTCATAAAGTGCAAAATTCAATTTTTGTGCTGTCAAGATCGATTTTTTTCATACATCCATATTAAAAATAAAAATAACTCAAGTGAAAATCCAACTAAGTTAAACTTCAACAGTGTTTACTAACATGACCAATCTGCACTCGTGCTCTTTACCATACTTGTCGCAATACTACTTGTCTCATCTTTATCATCTTTCTCATCTGCTGGAAAAGACAATACATAAAAAATTATAAACAAAATTTGAAAAACAGTAGGTGCGTTCAAATTGGTTAAGTAAATTTTATTTAACTGTATTAAGTTGATAACCTCGTTTTCATTTCAGGATATGACGCTTTTTCCATCATATTTTGCTTAGCTTTAAGCAAGGAGTTGGGTCACTTATTTGTCTTAATTTTTGTCTTGCGCGTGCTCTCTACTGCATTTTAGTGTCCGATAAAATGGCGGCCAACAAAAACGATGTCGTGATGAAAACAATAGTGTAGCGAGTGGAAGAAGTAGCCTTATTTAGGCTAAAAACAGGTTAATATTTCCATTTGTGTTATGATAGTAACACCTTACAATAAAAATGCACGTGATTAACATGCCGTGTACTTTGTACGATCTATATTTCATAACATTTCATTTTAGAGCATTTAGCCGTTAGTAATTTATGTTACTTATTACATTTAGTTTAGGCCATTTAAGCAAGCCTCGAATGCATAGCTCAAACTGGCGACAGTTTATTGCAACGTTATTCCGATTTCAGTCACCACAGGACGCAATTATGAATGTAGCACCCTGACGTCATTGTGACGCTGCAGCAATGACGTAACTCGGATACCAGGAATAGAGCCCGAGAAAACCACATCTCCCGATGAGTATGCATTAGCCGATTGTATAACTTTCTTATATATCATATATTTCGTCATTTGTCGGCGTAGTAATTGTATAACTTACCCGATTTATCAATTTGAACGCACCTAGTGCCAATCTTACCTGACAAAGATCTGGAATGTTGAAACACCATTCTTCGCATGGATCTTCTTCGTAAAGTTTCCACCGCCGATGGACCGATGTTTTGCTGAGACCTACTAGTTCTGTGCTCATGAAGCTTAAACCTGAATACAGCAGTTTACGCAGTACCAAAGAATGAATGAATGAATAAATAAATAAATAAATAAATAAATAAATAAATAATGTTTTACCAAACACCGTTATCGTTTAAATCCACTTGGCTTAAATTGATAAGGGTTTCTCCTAAAAACTCAACACCTTTATCCTTTCCTCTGAAATCCCACACTGAGATAGCCAAACTACAATCAGCAATCTAAAAACACAAATTAGAAATTACCTCAGGGCAAACTAGATGCAGAGCAGTGACAAACAAACAACACATGCAGAGAAAACATTAAGCCCCTTACCTAGAATTAATCCTAAATTCAATTCAAAATATAAGAGAATGTTTTGTCTTCTTTTAAATTAACACATCTATCTATTTGTATGCAAGATACCTTCAGTCTTACCAATTATCAATATGCAACTGATAACCAAAAGGACACTTTATTTAAAATACTTTCTTACATTTAGACAATTCAGATATCTTTATTTCTAATACTGGATTGGTCAAAAAGCTTAGATGGTTTAATAATTGTAATAATCTTAGCATATTTGCTAGAATTTCTCAATTGGCAAAGTGACCGCCCAAAGCTGCCGGTTAGGTCCATCTCCCATTAGCTTCTAGTCAGGTTTCTTCAATGTTTCAGTCTTTGGATAGGTGGCCTACTGTAGGGTAGGATTAAGGCTTTGGGGCACTTACAGAAATGACACCTTAACAACATTTTCAATCAATAAGAAAATTTTCAGGTAGTTTTATGAGAAATAAATTTATTTTGAGCTGAAAAATTGCATTTTCATGCAAAACAGTGCATTTTCATGTGACAAAATGCATTTTAAGACAAAATGTATACATTTTTGGGACCAGGGAGTGTTTGTACATATTGGGAATCCTATAGTATGGGTTAAGATTCCAGACTTTACTGCAGTTAGCGGTGCAAATGCAAGGTTTGGTCCTCGAGAAAGACCAGATACTTGGAGTATACTTTCTGCAATGTCTTGGCCAACCACCACATGAATAACCAACATGTTGTAGTTCTAGCAACCTCCAAAGAGTTTAATCCAACACTGCTTAGTACACCTATGGCCAAAAAAAACCTTCACATTCTTCCATAAGGCAACGAAGGAAAATGTGAATTTTTTTTTTGCCTGTAAGTGTACCAGCAATGGTTGCCATAGACCAGAAGCTCAACAACTGGTGTACAATCGGAGCACAAAACTGTAGATATCCATGCATGAAAAGATATTGCAAATCAATATTTTCCAATGAGGAAAGATCGCTTTACGACAATCGCTACAGTTGTGTTTATTCTCGCGGAAAGATTCACCGGTTCATATTTCACTCATAAATTCTACGTAAACTTGACCACAGGGAATGCTAAACAAAGATATCCATATTACAGTTGAACCTCGTTGAACCTCGTTACAACGAATTTTGAACAAAAATGAACTGAAAAGATGGTTGCTTACATTTGCCAAATATGCGTGTGCAGAAGGAAGAAGTCACTTCTATAAGTCAAAGAAGTGATTTCAAAACGAATTAAAATTAATTGTCTTCTTTGAATTCTTGTGTTTCGACTTCTCAGAGATGTGATGCAAAAAACGTCACATCCGATTTAGAGAAGTCATTTCAGCCGAAGAAGTCAATTCTCCTTCTGGAGATTGAACGCAACTATTATTGAAAATTTTATTTTGAAACATACTGTCAAAACTTAAATTCAAACAACAAAATGTTTTTCATGATAAAAATGAATTTGTGTTTCCTCGCGATTCGTTATAACGAGGTTCGACTGTTGGTGGGAGTTTTTGACCACTGTAGGCTTTTATAAACTGAAACATTGCATGAACCAAGCATGGGCAAGTATATTTTTATACATAATGATTTTTTTGTTTATTACGCGCTGTATACTTTTCTTCATTTTTCTAAGCTTTTCAACATTTTATAATAGCCATCACCTGATTATAGGAATTACAATAGTTTATATTTAATTTTTTTATATTAATTTTTTTTTTTTTTTTTTTTTTTTTTTTTTTAATTAAATAAAAAAAGAAAAAAATAAAAAAAAATTGACCAAAAAAATGCCAGCACAACACTTACATCAATTCCATTTGCAAGAGTGAAAATATACTCTTTGTTATTCCACGACGGATTACACGAAGGTTCTGCTAATGAAGTTTTGAAGCATGACTTTTCACTAAACCAAGAAAAAGATTAAAATAAAACAAAAAGAAAAAAAAAAAAAAAGAGTAAAACAAAAAATAAATAAATAAAAAATAATAATAAATAAATAAATAACTAAATAAATAAATAAATAAATAAGAAGAAAATGAATGAAGCGTGTAAGCATAATTGCGTTGATAAGCTTAAAGGCAGTCATGACACAGCACAAAAAAATGACAATTCAAAGCCCTAGTCACACTGCACATACCTTACAGGAAGTAATCTGACTTTGACATATGCGTGAGGCAAAGTGTTATCACTTCTCATGCGCAGACACCTGGCATCCAATACGTTGACAACCAAATCATTTTTGTTCTTACGAAACCATATTTGCAACTGTATTTTGCCACTGACACTTTTCTTACTTAATTCATGCTATTAAAAAGAAATCATAATAATAATAATAACAATAGAAATAATAACAAAAAGCCCTAATTTTGTATTCATCTTGTTACAGGAGTTTTAGGCAGTTTTCTTCTTGTTGTTCCTTTTGGAACGGTATCACTTAATGTTGTTGGATGATTGTCTTTCAATGGAAAAGCTTTTTATTTATATCTCAAAATTTATCTCGATTAGATGTCACTTACCTGTTAGATATGTATCTTCATTTCTCATTACATCATTGGACCTAGTTATTGAATAAATATACAATTTGTCTCTCTATCAGCCTAAATATTGTTATCAAGCACTCAGAAGTATGATGCTATGCACCCTGGGTAGTGATTTTGTAGCGCGTGAAGTCAAAGTTGAAAATTTTCAGTAATAATATACGGAGCGCGCTGAGAAATTGTCAAACAATTAGGTCCGCACGAATCTTATCCGACAAAAAGATGAGTTCTGACCTAAATTTGGCAAGTACTCAAGTGCGAGGCGTATTTTGTGAGAGAATTTACCAATAGAAGCGTTCGAACGGGATCAAAATGCCATTTGTATTTTGGTTGTGAAAACCCACAACAGATGGCGCAAAGGACAAGCGTGCATTATCGAAACGGTGAATGCAGCCACCTACGGCCACCAATTCGAAGGCGAATGTGGTTTGTTACGTGCTTCGGGATTGGCCGGACGAACGATGGCTGTTTTGTTACGCTTTTCTCATTGGTCGTCAAAGCACCAGGGAACATTATCGAAACTAGTGGTAAATTCTCAACTTCAACGCATTGTTGCTTCGTGCTTTACCGCACAGATCACATTAGCGGTCGACTAAGTTGCAAGTTATAAAAAGTGGAGTTGTAACATTACACTCTTATAACAGGATATTGTTGGAATTAATATTTTCAAATCAAAATAAATCAGACGTTTGTCTTAACTTCTTTTCACACACACCGTCACATTTATTCACATTGCCTTCATTTTGTATATCTGCGTCTTAGCAATGCTAAACCACAACATCACTCGACAATTACAATTTAATACAATAGTAATCTTAATATTTACAATAACAGATATTACTATAACAAACGCTTAAATTATAAGCTTATTTTATTAAATAGATGAGGCAATCTGCTTCAATGACTATGCCATCATGGCGCCTGCCCCATTTTGTCACTCTAAGTTTAAGAAAATTAATATCTCATCAATCTCAACATTAATTTAAACATCACCTAGCTTAAAATGCTCCTTACCACTTAAAAATTCATGATAAATTTTGTACACAGCATGACCGCAGCCAAACCAACCAAACCATCATTTCCGGTTGAACGACGATTTATCTGCGTGTGATAACACGCTGCAGCAAATCACAGCTCCTCTTTCTAACTCACTTTTCTAACATGACTCTATAACTCAAAAGTGCTAACTTGCAAATACACAAATTTATAAACCTCCTTATGAGTTTATAATACAGTTATAAAGTCATAACTTGACTGTTTAGATCTTTAGAACCAATTTTGTCATTCACTGTTAGGGGTTTGATGAATGGTGCATAAGACCCACAAATCCCTCCAGTTTCAAAAATGTGGTAAAGTACAATGCCACATATATAGTATCTATAAGTGAGAATACAGGATAAAGCCGAGGCCTCACACAGCTATCCAATTTTGTCTTTCATATAAGATTGGGAAATTTGAGTGCAAATTCCCCTTGGGAATGTGTTTTCTTATTTTTTAGTTTGCTCCCTCAACTTGCCAGTTTACTTTAGAGACACTTTCATCACAGTAAACTAATGTTTAGTATTGGTTGAATCAATAACAGGTTTCCACAAGAAACCAAGATTTTAAAACTTTAAATACAGCCGATATACTTATGATATTACGTAAATGATATTGGTACTGTAAGACTGCATTCCAATTTATGCATGTAGCAATACATCAAAATTGTGGCAATTTTGTGTACTACGTGGTCACAGAATAACACAGAACGGCCACTCCGCCCACCGCCTTTGATGTTTAGTGCAGCTATTGTTGCGTCACAAAC
>JAQFXT010000746.1:0-26621 GCA_034683725.1 Strigamia crassipes | reverse complement strand
CCTCCAAAATTTCTCTTTTTTTAAATAAAAAAAAAAAAAAAAGAAAAAAAAAATTAAATTAAATTAAATTAAATTAAATTAAACGTTTTTTTTGTTTTGTTTATTATGTATTAAAGTAATTAGTCGGAATTGGGTTGAATTGGGTGTTTGGGTGATTCGGTGGTGCGGGAAGGTGGAAATATTCGCGTTGAGTGAATGTGTTTTTGCATTGGTCGCCGGGTTCTTGCCTCGCTTCTTAACCGCATTTATCCGGCTCTTAATCTCATTTATTTGCTCTTTTTCGATCAATAATTGAGTTTCCAGCTCTTAACATCCTTGCCTCTATTACATTTGAACATGATAACTTGTGAAGTTTTGCAATAATTAGCGGCGGCCGCGTTTGCCTCGCCACTCGGCGCTCGGCGAGCGGCCAGTCGACGGCTCCCGGCTCCCGGCTCCCGGCTCCCGGCTCCCGGTTCTCCCGTGTGCCGACTGCCGTTCGATGGTTCGTCAACATCCGTATCTTTTGACGTAATTTATCTCCGCAAATTCCAGATCGAATAATTCCATTTATTTGTTGGATACGTGTCAAATTCGAGTGCGAGAAATTCCTTTTCGTTTTTTCTTTTGTTTTCTTTTCCAATCGAAGGTGAGTGTGTAAAACGTCGGGTGCAATTTGTTGTTTATATTGTGCAGACGGTTCGGTTCGTCCGCGATGGCAATTACGACGTGCTCGTGACATGAGTTTGCGCCCGCCGGACGCTCGAAGGGCATGCAATTTTCATCTGACGGATGATTGGCGAGAAAAGTGATTGACTCGATCCTTCCCTCATGCTGTTTTAAGTCTTATAATGGAAGAGGTTTTGGATTTAGTCTCTTATGGTTATAAATGTTTGATCAACTGTCTCGAAGCTTCCCCTCACTTTATTGCGCAGATTTCCGAGCAATCGGAAATTGAATTCCGCTCTTATTAGCCTTATTTCCGATGAATTATTCCGTAATTTTGAATTAATTAAGTGCTAACGAGTAGAAAATTAAATTCTTCCTTTTCTGGATATTGTAAATTCGGCTAATTCGCTCTGCTGCTGTATACACGGCGTCGATTAGAATTAAAACACTCTTAATTATCGTCCGTTTTAGCAATTAATTCGTTAAATTATTTATTTATTTATTTATTTATTTCTTTCTTTATTTATTTGTTTATAAAAAAAATTAATTTTTTTTTGTTTTTGCGAAAAAGTGTATATTGGGTCGGAATTTTTTTTTTTTTTTTTTTTTTTTCCGGTTGTAAATTGACACAAACCACAGGCGGTTTTGGCCGAGATTTGCTGCCGCTATCAGTGCAATTTCTTTGCTGTATCACGCGGCGTTAGATTCGGTTAAGGAATTTGATTATTCCATTATTTGATTTGTAGATTAAATAATGACGCTGCTAAATTATGATAACTGCATTAAGGACCTTTTAGTCTAGTCTCGCAAGTGAAGCTGCGATTAATTTAGGTTTCGGATCATATAAGCGACCAAGTGTAAGTAAGAGAAAGAAAACGACTCGCTCCCGTCCCGAACGAACACGTAGCCACGGCGCGCGCACGCGCACGGCGCTCGCAAACGCATAAAATTGCCATTACGCCTCATTTATCAAATGATATTTTTTAAATATATGCATACGTTATTAAACGGCTTGTTTATTTTTTTATTTTTTTATTTTTTTAAAGCGGATGTGGAGTTTTGTGCGGTGATAAATCATTCGGCGGCGAGCGGAGTCGTGCGCTGCGAAATTCGCGTGCGGATTCTGCGGTGACCGCAACAAGAGTCGCTCGACTCGTACACGAGTCAATATGCACGAGATTAATATCTAAAGGCGAGGATATGAAGTATAAGAGGGAGAGACGATGAAGCGGCTCGAAATCCCGCATGCATTCAACCCTCGCAAATTCTTTTCACATCTCTATCGGACTTGCTGATTAATATTTTACGACGTTTCGAGCAGAGTCGCTTAACCGAGAGAACCAATTTGACTTTACAACTAACTCCCCCAAATAAAATTTAATATATAACAAAAAAAAATAAAATAAAATTTACAAATAAAATGAAAATTTATTATTTTTCGATTTTTCGATGCAAAAGCGCTCTGAATTTGAGATATTGAATTTTTTTTTCATTTTTAGGTTGCTTTACAACGTACAGACCATCGACTTGTGGTAATTTTGATTATTTATTAATGGAATTTTAATTTTATTTTGATAATTTTTATTTTTTTTAATTTATTTTTTAAATTATTTTGAGTTGTTAGAGTAAATAGTTTGTAATTGATTAAGTTTTTGTTCGTTTGATTCTGCCTGGCGTGTGGAATAGTTGTTTTATGTTGGCCTCGGGTGGATTCTCAGCTTTGCTCTTGCTCGGCTCGAGTAATGCATTGCTCTGGATAACATTTGCAATGGTTTTCTTTTCATCTTTGTAAAGATGGAGCATCCATTACCGAAATTGTAATCGCATTATCCTTTTCTAGATGTATCTGAAGGGTGTTTAGTTCTACTAAGTTAATCATATCTATATCGTAGAAACGCGAAAAGTGAAAAATGAAGCCACATTTCGAATTATTCTACACAGTCATAGTGATAGGTGTAAGCGGATTAGCAAATATCAAATTCTATTCTACAGAGCGTCGCTTAAAATGTCTATCCAACTGGGAAATGCCAATAAACGACTCGTTTGTCAAACTTGCGAATAATTTAAACTCGTTATTGATGCGAAAAATCATTTTTTTTTCCCTTCTCCTTTGGAATTGAACATTTGCCAGAATCTTTCAGAGCAATAAGTAGCCATCAATGGGATGAGGGAGAAAATTATTATTTTTAAAAAAGAAAAAAATTAAATTTTAGCTTAAAATTATTTAATTTTTCATGTTTTTATTGAAAATAAATATTTTATTAATTAATTATTTTATTTTATTTTTTTGTAGCGGGGCTTCCTTACAAAGTTTATCCTGGTCACGACGGAGTTTTGAGCGAAAAACGAAAACAACGTCGAATTCGTACGACGTTTACGAGCGCCCAACTGAAAGAATTGGAAAAGGCCTTCCAAGAAACACACTATCCTGACATCTACACACGAGAAGAAATCGCCATGAAGATCGATCTGACCGAAGCACGGGTTCAGGTTAGGAATAAAACCTTAAAACAAACAATTTCTTTTATTTTTTTTTAAATATATATATATATATATATATTTTTTTTATTATTATTATTTCATCCCGAAAAAAGAAAGATTGACAGACAAGTGTATGTTTTATTTATTTTCGTTGTTGTAAGGAGAAGCGAAACGGGTTGGGTTCGGGGGTGCATTGCAGTGAAGCTTAATGATGGCTGTGTTGAATGGTGGGTTGATAATTTTGGCTCTTGTAGATAATTCGATGCGCTTTTCTCCGGCTGTGTGGGAGCTGTGTAATGGATTAGATTTCTATTTTGAGATCTCCAGTAGGGTGGGAAATGATTTTTACCCCTTTCCCTTACGATTTCATTCGGGGGAGTGAGCGGAATGAGCGGAGTGAGCAGTGTGGTGGATGAAATTACCATTGGTGTAGGCAATGTTTTCGTGTTAATGTTTATTAAAATGAATCGCAGGCCATTTCGGTGACATTTTTATCAATATTGATAAATATACGGGGGTTGGAAATTGCGTTTTGTGATGAATATAAATTTGGGGTTGCGTCGGGATAAATATTGGGTAATGATTTTTTTTTTTTTTTTTTTTTTTTAATAAGTATTGGGAATTGTGAGATTTTAGATAAATTTTGTTGTTTTGCGAGTAAATAGTGCTACTTTACGAGCCAATTTTAATTTATTACATGTCAATTTTTATTTTTACAAATTTATTTTGATTTTACAACTCGATTTTGATTATTACAAATTGATTTTGATTCTTAAACTCAATTTTGATTATTATAAATTGATTTTGATCTTTTACGCGACAATTTTGATCTTTTACACGACAATTTTGACCTTTTACACGACAATTTTGACCTTTCACACGTCAATTTTTATTTTTTTAAGTCAATTTTGACATTTTTAACGACAAATTGGACATTTTACACGCCGAATTTGACATTTTTAACAATAAATTTGACATTTTACACGCCGAATTTGACATTTTACACGCCGAATTTGACATTTTACATGCCAATTTTGACATTTTTAACAATAAATTTGACATTTTTAACAACAAATTTGACATTTTACCAGTCAATTTTGACATTTTACAAGTCAATTTTGACATTTCACCAGTCAATTTTGGCATTTTACAAGTCAATTTTGACATTTTACAAGTTAATTTTGACATTTTACAAGTCAATTTTGACATTTTACAAGTCAATTTTGACATTTTCAAGTTAATTTTGACATTTTACAAGTCAATTTTGACATTTTACAAGTCAATTTTGACATTTCACAAGTCAATTTTGACATTTTACATGGTAATTTTGATTTTTAAAAGTTAATTTTGTTGTAAATTTGGTAGTGTATTGGTGTTACTTATAAGTAAATTGATTTAATTTTTAAGTAAATTGATTTAATTTTCAAGTAAATTGCTTTAATTTTCAAGTAAATTGCTTTAATTTTCAAGTAAATTGCTTTAATTTTCAAGTAAATTGCTTTAATTTTCAAGTAAATTGCTTTATTTTACATATGTATTGGTAATTTTATGTGCATATTGGTTTTTTTATGTGCATATTGGTCTTTTTATGTGCATATTAGTTATTTTATGTTTATATTGGTCATTTTGCATGTATATGGGTCATTTTGCATGTATATTGGTCATTTTACAACTAAATTGGTCATTTTATAACTGAATTGGTCATTTTACAACTAAATTAGTCATTTCACAACTAAATTGGTCATTTCACAACCAAATTGGTCATTTCACAACTAAATTGGTCATTTCACAACTAAATTGGTCATTTCACAACTAAATTAGTCATTTCACAACCAAATTGGTCATTTCACAACTAAATTGGTCATTTCACAACTAAATTGGTCATTTCACAACTAAATTAGTCATTTCACAACCAAATTGGTCATTTCACAACTAAATTAATCATATTACAAGTAAATTAATTATTTCACAAGTAATTTGCTTCATTTTAAAACCATCCAAAATTAACCAAACTTTAAAACATAATTGTCATAAAGAAATTTAAAAAAAAAAAAAAAAAAAAAAATATCAATAAAAAATTAATCGCGTGCCGTTCTCACTTACAACTTTGATTGCCCAATTAAACTGATGGCATACATGATAAATCGAATCCCAACAACACAAAAAAAAAAAAAAACTGTGACTTATCACGTTTCATCTTTTGTTGTCCGGACACGACCTGTTGAAAAGGGGGAAACGAGCCTCGTCGCGACGCTCGCAACAAGCGCAGCTGCGCGTGTTCGCTCGTCCGAAACCCGGTCACCAACGCGCACCTGCCGGCCGGAGACCAACCAACAGGGGTGGCGAGGGATGGAGTTAAATAGAGTGTAGCTCCACGGAAGAGCGGCCAATTACGTTAAGTGGTTGGGGCTTGTAATCGCGCTTTGTGGCGAGGGGGCGCCGGTGTGAAGCGAAAGCGGGGATGATTTATAAATGATATCTTAATACGCGTGGCGGCTCCGGAACAAGACCCGATCCAACCCCCCCGAACCCCCCCGAACCCGCCACCCATTCTCCCGACCCCCACCCTCATCTTACCCCGATTACAAAAGCAAAAACACGTGGCCCGCACGTGACGCCTCGTACATCACGATCAAATGACATCACTAATTCCAGTCGCCGACCCCTCGCCCCCCCAAACACCCCCCCAAGTTGAAAACGAGACCCGGAAATGTGGTTCCCGCGAAAACAGACAACGAGGTTACCGTGACAACCGTATCACCTGTCCAATTCACTCCCACGCGGGTCCTGATAAACATCTAGACACACCCCTGCACGGACAGACGCGCGGCTGGTTAGACACGTGATCGGTGCGCCGCCCCCTCAAAGATGGAGCAGTAATGGTGGAGGAGGAGGAGGGAAAGGAAGGCGCACTTTAATCAAGGAAATGTTGGTGCACAGCGGTGATTAATCACCGCACGAGCTTCGTCTCCTCCTGCTCCCCCTCCATCTGGTCTTGCCCTGGGGGACAGGCGTGCGCAGCGGCCCGAAACGCCCACCCGTAGGTGGGGGCCCTCCTCTTTTCTCCTCGTTTCTCCTCGTTTCTCTTCCTTTCTCTCAACGCATCGCATCGCATCGCGTCGAGTTGAGCAGGGAAGCCGAAGCCGGAGCGCCGGCGGAGAATTTGAATTTGATTGCGTTAGCGTCACAATACGCTTCTCAATTAACGGGGTAATTTAAGAGGCTTCAATTTTCTTTGGGTTTTTTTTTTTTTTTTTTTTTGGTTCGTGGATTCGGGTGTTTGATTGACGAGATTAAATGGAGATGGAGGAAAAATGGGGTTAATGTAATGGTGAAGTAGAATTAACGAGAGAAGGAGTTATTAAGGAAATGATTTGACAGTGTGAGATGAAAATAATTCAAAAATGGAGCAAAGTTTGGTTGGTTTTTTTTATTTTTTTTATTAAAAAAAAAAGTTTGGATGGAAGTAAAATTGAAGAAATATTTTGTTTAGACAAAAAATAAAAACGAGGTAAAAGTGTAGTAAACGTTGGTTGCAAATCTTTAAAAGAATCAAAAGTGAAGAAAAATTTGGTAAAAATAAAGTAAAAATCTGATTAAATTGAAGTAAAATCAGATTAAATTAAAGTAACGTCAGATCAAATTGAAGTAAAATCTGATCGAAATAAAGTAAAATATAATCAAAATTGAAGTAAAATCTGATCGAAATAAAGTAAAGCATGATCAAAATGAAGTAAAGCATGATCAAAATGAAGTAAAGCATGATCAAAATGAAGTAAAGCATGATCAAAATGAAGTAAAGCATGATCAAAATGATGTAAAATCTGATCAAATTGAAGTAAAATCAGATCAAATTGAAGTAAAATCAGATCAAATTGAAGTAAAATCAGATCAAATTGAAGTAAAATCAGATCAAATGGAAGTAAAATCAGATCAAATGGAAGTAAAATCAGATCAAATTGAAGTAAAATCAGATCAAATTGAAGTAAAATCAGATCAAATTGGAATAAAATCAGATCAAATTGGAATAAAATCAGATCAATTTGAAGTAAAATCAGATCAAATTGAAGTAAAATCAGATCAAATTGAAGTAAAATATGATCAAAATCATGTAAAATAAAAAGAAATATGATCAAAATGAAGAAAAATGAAGAAAGCTGATCAAAACCAAAAATCTGATCCAAATAAACCAAAAATCTGATCCAAATAAACCAAAAATCTGATCCAAATAAACCAAAAATCTGATCCAAATAAACCAAAAATCTGATTCAAATAAACCAAAAATCTGCTCAAAAAAAAACCAAAAATCTGCTCAAAATAAATCAAAAAATCTGCTCAAAATAAACCAAAAAATCTGCACAAAATAATCCACAATTTAACCTTAAAAAAAAATTCTAAAACCAAACCCAAAATTGATTTAAAAAATAGAATAAAATAAAATAAAATAAAGCAAAATTGCCATTACGTGTTTGTCCGCCCAAATCGCCAACGTTTTATTTCCAGTCGTTCCGCGAAAAACCCTTCGACGCACGACACAAAAGCGCAACAAATTTCACCCCCGTTCGATGACAATGGCTACATGCCAGTGGATCGGCGTCCACTTGTCATCAACTTGGGAGTCTGTAAGCAAACACAGCCGTCTGCGCATGACAAACACCAGAGACTGGTCATCGAGTTAAGTTGCAAGCAGTGTACATCCGCGGAGCAAGATTAAGGCCGGAAGGGGGTGATGACTGAGCCGTATTAATAAAAGCGACGCCACCAGCAACCAGCTTAACAACACGAATAAAAAGCACCCATTGACCCACCACACTCAAATCTAACACCTCGGGGGGACGAGCATGTAAAGAGGGCTAAAACCAAGCAGCAGGGAATGTTTACACTCTTGATTTTTACCCCCTCCATCGTAATCCTATTAGCTATTACATTTCAAACACCTGCTGCCATATTTACATCAATTTCTCGCTCTTATTTCTCGTTTTACACGTGAAATTCACTAAATTAAATAGAATTCCACTCTGAAAATTAAAAAAAAAATTTTTTTTTTTACATTCATTGGGGGGGGGGGGGTTGGGGGTAGAACGCGTCGGCAGATGGTCGTACTCGGTGCAAACAAAACGGGGGGGGGCTTTTCTTTTCAAGTACAGTGCGGTGTCCAGATGAAGTTGTGATGTGTTCATAAAACACAGGTTGACATAGTGTTAACACGGAGGGCGTCAATAGGAATTAGCTCGGCTAATACACGTCCCCTTTGGTGGCACCCTTCCCCTCTTGATATTTAAATTCATAAGGCTCGGTTTGTTTACACACCTGCCATTAACAAATGCGCGCAAGTTGGGCTTCGCTGCGTCGCTTTCCTTTTCTCTTTCTCTCTTGTCGCTTCTTCGCCGCCTTTTGTTGAGGCGCGGTGATAAATTTTTAGTGGTTTTTCGTGACGAACGAGTGTGGATTTGGTTATGAACTCGCGAATAATAATGTAGTCGTTTGAAAGATATGATGGATTTCTACGTGGTTTGTGTCTCCGTTTGTTCGAGTGCGTTTTGCATGAGTTATGGGAACGGGGAACGAGTGGAGAGCTAAACAATTTTCTTTATTTGCTCGAAAGCTTGGCACTTCACTTTAGCAAATGAAATCGCATCAGAAAGCCAACTTCTGACATGAGAATTTGAAGCCATTTTGCAATTTTTTTTTTTTCATTTTTTTTTTTTTTTTTTATTTTAATTTTTTTTTTATTTTTTTTTTTTTTTTGGTGGATGATTATGATAACCGCATTTCCCGAAATTAAAGTGGTGTTTAGACGGAATTTAGTGATATCACGTGTTGATTTTGTTTAATTTAATAATTTATTTTTTTTGTGTTTTTGGCAGGTGTGGTTTCAAAATAGACGCGCTAAATTCCGTAAACAGGAACGTCAGAACCAACAGAACAAACAGAACCAACAAAATAACAACACGAGCAGTAACAACAACATTTCCAATTCGAACAACGGCAGCAATAACACGACGAATAATGGCGGCGCCAACACACCCGCAGCTGGAACCGGAGGAGGGAACAGTGGCAATGTCAAAACCGATCACGCCACGAACCAGACGGGCAAAGATGGAGGCAAAAACATGGCTTCCACCACCATCACACCTGATCCAAAAACGATTAATGGTAAGCTAAACCAAATCGCTCAAATTCCCCTCCCGTTCAGAAAAAAATCAATATTGAAATTTTCCATTTTATTTATTTATTATTTTATATTTTATATATATATACATTTTTTTTTTCATTTGGTAAAGTGCAGAGAAAAATATTTTTTTTATTTTTTATTTTTTCGATTTTTTTTTTTTATTTTCTTTTTATCCGCTGATGCTGCAAAATCTTCAATTTCCCAAGCGACCATGTCGCGAGTAAACAACAACGAAACTTTTCTTTGGTAACACCGAAAAAGAAAAAAAAAAAAAAAAACAAGAAAATAAATAAATAAAAAAAAAAAAAAAAGTGTGAAATTTGAGTGTGATCATCAGTGAGCCATAAATTCTTGACACGTGCCCTCGAATCGTCACGGGAGCCGAATCGTGCGCCGTGCTCGCTGCTTTGAACGATCTGGTGCAGTTAGGGACCCCGAAATCAAATTAAGAGATTTCGGCTGGCAGAGGGCGCGCCCACCACCTTTTCGGTGTGTGTGTGTGTATGTGTGTAATGAAATCTATATGCTTTCCGATATGACGAGAGGAAAATAAAAGGGAAAAAAGATGATGAAGTAAGGTGCCGCAGGGACGACCTAAGCTATAGGAGCCAGTGGGAAACACTCGCTGCAAAAAGGCGATTATTTGCCTGCCTTTATTCATCTTATTTATTGTGTACATAAGGGACGGGAAAAAACCGAGAAGAAAAATGCCACTTTTTGCTCTCTTTTTTTGCTTCGACGAAGCGCGAGTACCTTATAACATTATCTCATCCTTGTTTATCAATATTTAATCTGTTTATGGAAATATTTTTCGATTTTTTCGGAGGGGATATTGGAAAAAATAAGGAAAAATGTAAAAAAAAAAAAAAGACAAAAGGAAGTTAATTCGATTGGTCAAATTTTTTGAAATTTATTGAAAAATGGTTAAATGGTGAAAAATTTGTGTGATTTTTTTAGGTTTTTCGGGGTTAATTTGTTCGATTGAGGATTTGTTGCGTGAAAGGGACCGAATGGCTGCGCATTGCAGCGCCATTCGCCCGGCCGACAATCGATGTTATCTCCGCGGGGAATTGGCTCGGGATGTGCGCCGCACGACGGTGGATTGGTGGATCGGTGGATTGGCGCGTTCCTGCGCCTTCCTTCCTTCCTTCCTTTCTTTGCCCGTTCCATAAAAAGAAAATTGGAAGGTAGCCGAGGGATCGCAGTTGCGCGTTTTACTCGATCTTCGCGAGTAAATATAATTTGAAAATATTGTTTTTAATTTGTTCGAAGCGATACCACTCCGCAGTTCATTAAAGCAACGCTGCTGCAATTGGAAAATTCGCAAAAATGGCGAGAAAGAGCGGAGCGCGGAGCGAGGGGTGTGGATTTGCAAGAAAACGCTTCAATTATTCATTCAGTGCCCAGGAGAGGAGGGGGCCGGGCAAAGCACGTCTTTATGAAGTGAATGTCATCTTGTCGACTATAACCTATCTCTCATTCCAATCAAACTCGCACGATTGCGACTCTCCGAAAAAACGACGCAAATTGCATTTCTTAAACGATTACATCGCGGAAAAATCGTATAAACCCTTACCCCCCCCCCCCCTCTTACCCCCACCCCCGGAAAATTATTTTTATTTTTTTTTTATTTTTCAAAAATTTATTATTTTAAAATCAAAGTTGATGAACCATTTTGGGGGCTGCGTTTCATCTTTTGACGTTTTAATTTGTAAAATGGGAAAGTGAAACGCATTTACATCAATTAATGTCAACCGTGTGAGGGCATGACGCTAATGGGAAGTGGCTCGTGTGATTGGCGCATTGTATAGACAAGTCCTAAAGTGTTTTTTTGTATTTGGAATTTTTTTTTTTTTGCTTTTAACAGGTAAAGTTTCCAACGCGGGCAATTCGGAAACGCCGGGCAAGTGGGTGACCGCGTCGACGTCCCCGTGTTCCCAACAGCAGCACAAATCGCTATCGGCTCACGTGGTGCCTACCGGGCTCACGGGACCTTTCTCCGGAGTGTTGAACCCGCCGCCGCCCGCCTACGCTCTCACCTCTGCCGACACCAAGGCAAACATATCGGCGCAGATCTTCTGAGGATGGCCACCGGTGGACTCGTGTGCCGCGCACCTTGGCCCACCGATCCCACGGACTGCGACTTGAACTGATGATCAACATTGACCCCCCACCCCCCCCCCCTCGTCATCCATTTTGATTTTTTTTTTTTTTTTTTTTTTTTGGAATTTTTTTTTTTATTTTTTATTTTTTTTTTTTTTTTGGGTGAAGCTGACACATGATGTCATTGGAGTGGGCTGGGGGGGGGTAAACGGACCGGTGCCGTGACAGCGACGCAATTTGATAAATTATCAATGAGGCAATTGAATTGGTAGCTGTGATCGCGACCGTGTCTCTCTTTCTCTCTCTCCCCTTTGGCAATGAATCACGGGATTTGAAGGCGATGCCTCATTAGAGTGTTCGTCCATTGGTCATCGGTGGGAATTGCGAAACACGTCACTTCCATTGATGGCGACTTGATCGGTTTTTAAATCGTGTGATGAACATATCATACCGTTTTGTTTGATTCGATTGTGGGTGTTACCACGGACTTAACAGGTGAAGACTGAGTCGAAAATATTGTGTGCGACGACAAAATGTGCGGTGTACGAACCCGTTTTCTTCGACACTTCGACAATTTGATTCGAAATGGGGAATAAGATGCGGAAATTAATCAAAAGCGCCTTACGACGGGGAACACAACACTCACAAGACGGGAGAAATGACAAATCGAACTATAAAATTTAAGATAAATATACAAACAAACCAAAAAAATGTGTGCATATAATCGTTTTAGTATGTGCAAACAGTTCCTTTATATTTTAGATCGTAGAAATCATCTTCAATTAATGAATGGACATGTTTTTCTTTGGGTTTTTTTGTGTGCGAGCGCGTTATATTTCGCATGTTATTAGTCCATTTTGGAATATATTTATTTGTTTTTGTGTGCATTTGTTGGTTTATTTTAAAAATAGAAATGTCATGATTTTTTTTTTGATTTTATTTGATTTTTTTTTTGATTTTGTTGACGACATTTTGTGAGCGATTTTAAAATTGTGCACGTTTTAAAGAAAATAAAATGGCGCCTTTGACATTTCCTGTTATTGAAGCTTAGATATAGCGCTGCTCTTCATTTTTTATTTATTTATTTCTTCATTTATTTATTTATTTATTTATTCTCGGTTTGTACACATTTATTATTGATAAATTAGTGCATGCTGAATATATTGTGTAGTAATGTATTCAATACAATAAATATAAATTTGTGAAAGAAAAATACAAAATCTTATACATTTTTGTTAATATAATTTTTTTTTTTTTGAAATTAATTTTTTTTGGGGTTTCCAACATCAATTATAAACAAAAAGTTGATTCTACAAACCAATTTGAGCATACAACAGTTAGTTTTTTCGTTTTTACTTGTTTTTTTGAGAGGGGGAATTGCAATTGCAATGAAAAGAGAAAGAAAAAAAAATCCCTCTTCTCTTCTGTCATTGGAGCAACTTTATTAAGATGAACTCCCCTCCCATTTTCCACTGTCAACCAATCAGAGCGATTGTGTCGTGGGGTCTGTGAGGTCATTTCAAACAACAACCCCACTTGTGTCTGCCAAAAATGCAATTAAGCTGAGTCCAAACTCCAATTGGCTAATGACCATCAAGCCCACCATAATAAAATATAAAAAAATAATAATAATAATAATAAAAAATAATTTAAAATAAAAATTTGAAAAACTTTTCAAATAAAAACACATTTTGCATTTTTAACATTTGTATTTTAAAAATTGGCGATGTCTCACCAGGGGTCAGTGAATCGAAAATGCCCTCTTAGACGATGATCTCCCCATTCCATTCCATTCCCTTCCCCTTCCCTCAACCGCCTGCGCGTGCAGGGCCATCATCAGGTTATGAGCGCAGATCTACGACAGCCATTGCCCGTGAATTATAGTGGCCGCCTGGCATCTATCAACGTTAGCTCCTAATAGGACCCCGCCTCCACGACACAGACTACAGACGCCTAAATGGGAACGCTGTTATCGCTCGGAACAAATCGTCCCCTTTAGCCGACCCCCGGATTGAAACGTAAAAAAAATAAAACGACAAGTTAAACAAATGTCGCGCGAAAAGTTGTGCGAAGAATTTTTCTCTCTTTGGATTAAAATTTTTTAATATTTGACGTGCAGTGAAGCGAATTGCGGTTGTTAAGGCGGTGCTTGTGCGTTTTATCTTTTAAGTGCACGTTGCACGTTGTCACAGCACTTGACCACGATTTATATCGAGGGATGTTTGACCACGAGTTGGAAAACGCGTTGTTTATGCGTTTTTCAATTGCGCTTGGCGCACAAACAACGAACGCGCGCGTAAATGTGCGAAATAAAAGTGCACGTATGTGTGACATGTGCTCGGCCGGAAATAATCTGGCAAAGAACGCGCTCACTCGTCGAGATGAGTGTCATAAGCATCGGCTTCAATTAGGGCGAGCGCGGGCGTCCGGCGTATGCGCGACGGCAAAACAGAAGACACGACAGCAAATTCAATTAAACGACTCGTCATCGCCGTGCGAATACGCGCCGCATGTTTCTAAATATATTCGCATCGAGATACACGCGCAAAAAAAAAATATGCCTAAAACATTTATGTAAAAAAATTTGGTTTTTTCGAAAAAAAAAAAAAAAAAAAAAATGGCGTATCGACCGACGCGATGGCGCGTCGTGTGCAATGGTGCTCTGGAAGTTGTCAGTGCTGCACACGTGGTGTTTAGCACCACAGTCCATCCAGGAATGAAAATTTGCATTCGAAATCAGCCGGGTGGCTGGCTCGCTCCCCGGGGACGTGGGGACTCGGGCTTGGCTAATCTAATTACGAAACGAAGTTTAAACGGCTGATTTGCATGGACGAAACCAACCACGAGGACATTTCTTTTCTGCTCGAGATACTCCCCACGCGCCCAGCCGCCCACACGAGTCAACACTGAAGCGCGACGCCCATGGCTCAAGTCTGATTGCTCTTTTCCCTTGCTCTGCGCGTGTGTTTTAATAAAAAAAAAATAAATTCAAACAAAAATACAAAAAAATACAAAAAAAATACAAAAAAAAACAAAAAAACAAACTCATTGTTTCGTATTTTCACATTCCGGTGCAATAATGACACAAAGAAATTACCAAATCGTCCGAAAACAGCACGCAGCCTAACTAGATATGTTTGAATATTTAATTTTGGACATTACATTTGACATTCCTACGTTCACTTTGCGACAAAATCAATCTATCTAAAGCCATGACTGTCTAGACGTGTGTTTTAATGCAATTACAGCGAGGATGTAAACACACGTTGTTTTCTGTATAGTTTAAACATGTTTGATAGAAATCCTTTTCGGAATCCTAACCACGAAGGTAGGTAACTTAATTATACATTGTTTTCTCGTGTATTTTATTGCCGAGTATTTGATTTTTGTATATTCAATCCATTTTATAGGTTCGGAAGGAACTACGGCTGTCAAATACAAACCCGTAACCACGGCTGATATTAAGATCGTAAATGGCAAAAAGTCTGTAGTGAACTTAACTCATCGTTGCATAACAATCATGGAGAATTACCAATTAAAAAGCATAGAAGTTGGGTGGATTTTGGAAGGAAAAGATGCGCAATTATCATTTTTAACGTTCTAGGAACTCAGATTGGAGGATTATGTCAACCGGCATGGTCCTCGCGGTAGTTTAAGACTCGCGATCGCCGTTCAAAAGTTTCAAAATGATCAGTGCAACATGTTTGGATCGTCGGGAGAGTCGTTAACAGATGGTTTTATTTAAATCTTTTCTTTTTTTTTTAATTTTCAAGTATTTATTTTGTTTTTACAGCTGTTGATATTGAAAATTTGCAGCAAATTGGAAGCGCAATAAAGTTTGTTCCAGTTGTCGATCGCGACTTTGTAGTAATGGGCAGGAGTGTGGTGCCCGTTAACGCTAAAAAGATGGTCCGGTACCAGTGTTTATCTTGTATGAAGGAATACGAAACCAAATGTCTCGAAGTAATAATTTGTAATTAATTTAATGTAGACTTTGACCGATATTTATGAGTTAGGCTTATTTATTTTGTGTATTTCTATTTGTTTTGTGTTTCCGTAACTTCGGCCCGATGATATTGTAAAATTTGGGTATCGGTCAAAGTCTAGTTTAATGTGTGCGAGTGTTGTTGTTATTTTTGTGAAGGAATTGAGATATGAGGATTATCTAATTAATCGGAAAGGCCGTTATTGTAAAACCGCAATTCGATCTGCTAATGCCATCCAGCCGGAAAATACGAAACACAAAAATCATTTAATGGAGAACATCGGTGAGTTTTATTCGTTTTTTATTTGTATCGAAGTTTTTTGAAGAAAATAAATTATTTAGAAATTGAGAAAAATGAAGAAGAGGACAATATTTTTGCTCCTTCTAGCATAAATCAGTTTAAGGTATAGTATTATCAACATTGAAGCGAGAAAAGGAGTACGGGAAACGAGATAAACGAGAAATTTGTACGTGAAAAATGGCGGCTGGATGGTGGAGCCATCTGGTGTTTGAAACGTGGATAATTCAAGATGACGATCCGATTTTCCAGACTTCTTTTCTGTTTTTCCTTAGTTTAGTGTATTGATTGCATGAATTTCTAAAGGCAGTCAAGCTGCTTCGAGAAACAATGACGATACAAGAAAGAATAATGATTAAAGTTCGACAAATGCGAACGAGTTTGCGCAGTTTGATGGATTTTGTTCGGGTTGGGATGAAACAAAATGTGCCTGGTGTTCAGCTGATGCAACTGGACGAGTTTGTTGAAGATAAAAAGAGTGATTTGTCGTACAAGATCGTGATTTTAGGTGCCAGGGAATTAGAGAATGACAGGATGGTGGAAATTGATGGCAAAACTGCCATTGTAAATTTTTTTAAAGAAAAATTAGGTTACACGGCCAACAGGAGTGACATTTTAAAAGTGGTCACATTGGGGCCTCAATGTTGTAAGGGCAGGCGACCTGTTGTTGTTGAATTTAAAAGCGAGAGAGTTGAAAATGATGTTTTAAATTTAGTTTATAAGTTGGTTGGGACTAAAATTTCCATGTACAAAGATAGCAGTGACTAGAAAATAGTTATTTTTGCAACCAGCATTGATTATGTAAATACTTTTTGGTGTATTTCAATCGGAATTAAACACATTTTTATAGCATTTTAAAATTTAGATTATAATATCTTTTTAATTGAAGTGACGCCATCTAGCGCCGAAACTTTCAAATAGTATTTTGAAAAAGTTTTATTTTTTTTTTTGTGTGTATTTCATGCGGAATTAAACAAATTTTATTGCATTTTAAAATTTAAATGTATTTTTAATTGAAAAATGGCGTCATTAAGCGATATAAATGTAAAATAATATTTGGGAAAAGCTTTATTTCCTGCTTATGAAACAGTGAAAATGGTCGGAAACAACAAACCTTTCGGCGGCACCAACAGTTTCCAATCGAGTAAGTGTTTGATTAAATTGAAAAAAATTCAAAAATTGAAAATAAATTAATTTTTTTATCGTCATTTGGTCAAAGTAAACGACAAATAAACAAGCTGGAACGTATGAAATAACAACTAATGTATTGAAATGTGTTTTAAAATTAGATTACAACCGGCATTTTAATTATTTTTTAAATTAATTCTCTTTTTGTGGACATTTTACTATTTCGCAGCTTTCGGCAAGTCGGCGACCAGTATTTTAAAACAGCTTTATATGGAAGCGCTTTAGCTTTGTGTTTTGCCTTTTTGCCGCTTTGTTTGGTTTTTGGACCACCCATGGCAAACAAGAGTGAAAATAATTGCGTATCAAGAATTGATACCATCTGTTAACGATTCTCCCGACAATCCAAACGTATTGAACTGATCATTTTGAAACTTTTGAACCGCGATCGCGAGTCTTAAACTACCGCGAGGACCATGCCGGTTGACATAATCCTCCGTCTTAGTAAACCAACTTAAAATTCAGTTTGTGTTTAACACTTAGAAATCAATGTAATTAAACAGCCACGAAACGAAAGTGAAACCAGCGCATTTCTGACTGTCTAAGATGGCCGCCCGAGTCGCTTAAAGTCGTTAAACTTGTTTTCTCTTTGCAGTAATTTTTCACATTTTACGTTTAATTGTCACTGGATAAATTTCGTGCTGATGAAACAGTGAAAATGTTTGGAAACAACAAACCTTTCGACGGCACCAACAGTTTTCAATCGAGTAAGTGTTTAGAAAAATTGAAAAAATTAAAAAATTAAAAAATATTTATTTTTTCAGCGTCATTCGGAACTGCATCCCTATTTGGTCAAAGTAAACGACAAATAAACGAGCTGCAACCTACGAAATAACAACTAACGTATTGAAATATTTTAAAATTAGATACTAGTGCGTTCGGTGCTGCCGAACCGTTCGGTTCCGGGTTTGGGAACGCGCCATTTGGCTCGGCGCTACCCAACACATTTGGTACAAATACGGCGACAACATTTGGGCAATCCAGCATATCATCGACTGGATTTCCCGTTTCCAGTAAAACGAATTTAAAACGAATTTCGATGTGGTTTTGACGTTTTTTTCTTAAATTTTTCAGGTTTTTCCGCAACTCCGAATAGCGGTTCATTATTTAATACGACCCAAAATGCAACTGGTTCGAGCCTTTTCCAATACCCGAGTAGCTCCACTTTCGGTGCACCTAAATTTACTTTCGGAAGTTTTGGGGGCACCAATACCTCGAATCTGTTCGGACAAACACAACAACCATCGTCATCATTATTTAAAGCGAGCAGCACCGCTTCGACGGGGTTGTTTAGCTCGAATACAGGCGCCTTTACGACCGGTATTTTAATTATATTTTTAATTTAATTTAATTTTTGTTGATTATTTTTAAAATTTTTTTGCAGCTTTTGGCGGGTCGGCGACCGGCACAAATGGAACCACAATCAAGTTTAATCCGCTTAATGGAACCGATACGATGATTAAAAACGGCGAAAACTCAACGGTTAGAACAAGGCATCAATGCATAACGGCCATGATAGATTACGAAACCAAGAGTTTAGAGGAACTGAGAATGGAGGATTATCTGAGTAATCGAAAGGGCCCTCAACAGGGCACCCTTGGCAGTTTTGGGGCCGCACAACCGTCGCTTTCTGGCAGTTCGGCTACTCCGACAACCGGGTTGTTTCAAAATCAGAATAAACCCTTATTTGGGGGCACGAACAGTAAATTTTTTTTATATTAAAATTAAAAAAAAATTATTTTTCAAGTTAATTTTTATTTAAAAATATTATTTTTAGCCTTTGGTGCCACGGCGAATACCGCGTCCATTTTTCAATCCCCGAGTGGCTCCGCTTTCGGTGCACCTAAATTTAATTTCGGTAGTTTTGGGGGTACCAATACCTCGAATCAATTCGGACAAACCCAACAACCATCATCAGCATCATTATTTAACGCGAGCCGCACCGCTTCGTCGGGGTTGGTTAGCTCGAATACAGGCGCTTTTACGATTAGTATTTTAATGATTTTTTTAATTTAATTATTTTTGTTGATTTTTCTACCTTTTTGCAGCTATTGGCGGGTCGGCGACCGGCACAAATGGAACCACAATCAAGTTTAATCCGGTTAATGAAACCGATACGATGATTAAAAACGGCGTAAACTCAACGATTAGCATAAGGCATCAATGCATAACGGTCATGATAGATTACGAAACCAAGAGTTTAGAGAAACTGAGAATGGAGGATTATCTGAGCAATCGAAAGGGCCTTCAACAGGGGACCCTTGGCAGTTTCGGGGCCGCACAACCGTCGCTTTTTGGCAGTACGGTTACTCCGACAACCGAGTTGTTTCAAAATCAGAATAAACTCTCATTTGGGGGCACGAACAGTAAATTTTTAATAATTTAAATATGTTTAAATTATTTTTTAAATTAATTTTTATTTAAAAATATTTTTTTTAGCCTTTGGTGCCACGGCGAATACTTCTGCGGTGCTTCCGAGTACCGAGCACACGCCTGAGTTTCGGTCAACGGCTGAATTCTGTAATAGGTTGTTTTTATAAATTGAATTTTCTGGAGTTTTGTATTTATTTTTTGAGTTTTTTGATATTTTTAAGGAATAATTTTAGTGCGAATGACATAATTGCCGACTTGAATGTCAGAAGTAAGAAGCAAGGTGGGACAACGACGACAGCGAGAAAGAAAATCTTTCCCAGGCGGTTTCGGTCGATGCGTAAGCGTCGATAACAGGAGTGACATTTTAAAAGTGGACACAATGGCGACTCGATGTTGTTGAATTTAAAAGCGAGAATTTTGAAAATGATTTTTTAAATTTTGTTCATGTGTTGGTTAATGGTTAGGACTAAAATTTCAATACACAAAGATTCCAGTGATAAGAAAATAATTATTTCTGCAACCAACATTGTTTATATATATATATTTTTTGGTGTGTTTCATCAGGAATTAAACAAATTTTATAGTTTTTTAAAATTTAAATTAATTATTACATCTTTTTAATTGAAAAGTGACGCCATCTAGCGTCAAGACTGTGAAATAGTATTTGGAAAAAGCTTTATTTGGTGTATTTCATACGGAATTAAAATTTTATAGCATTTTAAAATTTAAATTAATTATAACATCTTTTTAATTGAAAAGTGGCGCCATCTAGCGTTACAGTATTTTAAAAAAGCTTTATTTAAAAGCGCTTTAGCTTAGTGTTTCAACTTTTTGCCGCAAGACGCTGCTTTGTTTGGTTTTTGGACCACCCATGGCAAACAAGGGTTAAAATAATTGCGTATCAAGGATTGCGTGTGAGTGTGTCCTCCGTCTTAGTAAATCAACTTGAAATTCAGTTTGTATTTAACACTTAGAAATTAATGTAATTAAACAGCGACGAAACGAAAGTGTCTTTAGCGCATTTTTGACTGTCTAAGATGGCCGCCCGAGTCGCTAAAAGTCGTTAAACTTGTTTTCTCTTTGCAGTAATTTTTCACATTTTACGTTTAACTGTCACTGGATGAATTTCGTGCTGATGAAACAGTAAAAATGTTTGGAAACAACAAACCTTTTGGCGGCACCAACAGTTTTCAATCGAGTAAGTGTTTGATAAAATTGAAAAAAAAATTCAAAAATTGAAAATAAATTCATTTTTCCAGCGTCATTTGGAACTGCATCGCCATTTGGTCAAAGTAAACGACAAATAAACGAGCTGGAACTTATGAAATAACAACTAACGTATTGAAATGTTTTAAAATTAGATACTAGTGCGTTCGGTGCTGCCAAACCGCTCGGTTCCGGGTTCGGGAACGCGCCATTTGGCTCGGCGCCACCGAACACATCCATTTTCAGTGGCAGCGGCACGTCGGGAGGAAGTTTATTTGGTACAAACACGGCGACAACATTTGGGCAATCCAGCACATCATCGACTGGATTTCCCGTTTCCAGTAAAACGAATTTAAAACGAATTTCGATGTGGTTTTGACGCTTTTTTCTTAAATTTTTTAGGTTTTTCCGCAACTCCGAATAGCGGTTCATTATTTAATACGACCCAAAATGCAACTGGTTCGAGCCTTTTCCAATACCCGAGTAGCTCCACTTTCGGTGCACCTAAATTTACTTTCGGAAGTTTTGGGGGCACCAATACCTCGAATCTGTTCGGACAAACACAACAACCATCGTCATCATTATTTAAAGCGAGCAGCACCGCTTCGACGGGGTTGTTTAGCTCGAATACAGGCGCCTTTACGACCGGTATTTTAATTATATTTTTAATTTAATTTAATTTTTTTGTTGATTTTTTAAAATTTTTTTTGCAGCTTTTGGCGGGTCGGCGACCGGCACAAATGGAACCACAATCAAGTTTAATCCGGTGAACGGAACCGATACGATGATTAAAAACGGCGTAAACTCAACGATTAGCATAAGGCATCAATGCATAACGGTCATGAAAGAATACGAAACCAAGAGTTTAGAGGAACTGAGAATGGAGGATTATCTGAGCAATCGAAAGGGCCCTCAACAGGGGACCCTTGGCAGTTTTGGAGCCGCGCAACCGTCGCTTTTTGGCAGTGCGGCTACTCCGACAACCGGGTTGTTTCAAAATCAGAATAAACCCTTATTTGGGGGCGCGAACAGTAAATTTTTTTATATTAAAAATTTTATATTTAAAATTAATTTTTATATTAAAAATTTTATATTTAAAATTAATTTTTATTTAAAAATATTTTTTTTTTTAGCTTTTGGTGCCACGCCAAATACCGCGTCCGTTTTCGGGCAACCGATGCAACAGCAAAACAACACGCTTTTTGGTGCGGCGAAACCCGTGACGTTCGGAACTGCGGTTGCGACGACCGCCGGATCGAGTTTTAATTTCAATAATCCCGCCGGTGGCGCGAATATTTTTGGAAGCACAACTGCGAATCAGAATAAAGTAATTGAAATTAATAATTAAAAATTAAATTTATTTATTTATTTATTTATTTATTTATTTATTTTTTTTTAGTCGATGTTTGGAACGACAACGAACCAAGCAGCACCGGGCGGTCTGTTCGGGAGCACATTGCAACAACCGAGTACGAGTTTTAATTCGAACGTTTTCGGAGCGGCGCCATTTACCGCACAAAACCAAGTATTAGATGCAAAAATAAATGAAACGAGAGAATTTTTAATGTTTTGTCTTTTTATTTTATTCCAGGCCAGCATTTTTGGAAACAAAACTGGGTTTGGAGCCACCACGACAGCCCCGCAGTCGTTTTCTTTCGTCAATCCAACCAACACGACCGTTTCAACGACCACTCCATTCGGTGCTAAACCTAACACCGGGTTTGGAGCGCCGTTTGGAACCGCTGGCAGCACTTTCGGTAAGAAAATAAAAATTTAAAACTGTTTTTAATTTTTAATTTAATTAACGCGTCTTCGATTTGTTTTAGGCGGTTTTAATGCAGGAACTTCTCTATTCAATCAGAACAAACCAGCGGCAACGTTCGGTAATACAGGTACAACCGGTTTTGGTGCTGGTATAGGTGGTCTTGGTACCAGTGGGGGATCTATCTTTTCCGCAAATAAACCAGGAGGTCTCTCTTTGGGAACTGGTTTTGGGACAAACACAAACACAGGTGTGTGCGGTGCATTTAATTGCTTTTTTCATTGAAATTTTGACGTTTATTTGATGTGCTTTTAGCGTTTGGCGCCAATTCGGGCTTGAGTTTCATGAGCAATACGAGTTTACCAAACAATAATGTCGTTTTGGGAAGGTTTGTAGTGGAAATCGAGTGATTTTTAGCGACTTTAATTAATAAAATGCGTTTTTTTTTTTTTTTTCAGTGATCAAAGCGTGGCGCAGCTTGCGCAACAGCAAACTCAAGCGCAGCAACAACTGTTGGCTTTGGCGCAGTCGCCGTTTGGAGATTCGCCGTTGTTTCGCAACATGATGCAGGATTTAAACAAGCGAGAGGACGTTTTGAAACCGACAAATCCGACCGCTCAACGGGCATTGACTAAAGTCAATCTGTACAAAATCTCGCCTCGTCCATCGGCCAAAGTTAAACCTCAGCCGCTGCACGTGACCGTGAATGGCAAAGCGTCTTTGTTCGATGGCCTCGACGAAGACGATTTGGAGGATCCGTTGGTCGCTTTCGTGCCGAGGAAAAGCGTTAAGAAGTTGAATTTGAAACCTAAAGTGATCACCCGCGTCGATCCGCCTGAAAACATCGTGGTCACGGGGTCACTTTTCAATGGCAGCGTCGATGAAACGTCGGTAGCCACCAACGCGTGTAAACCTGCGAAACAGACCGAGTAGAAACAAATTTAAATATATTGATAATTTAGAAAATAAATTAAAAATTTTTTTTTGATATTTTTTAGTTCACGTTCGGGTGGCGATTCGGAGAAAAAGTCCCCACTTACCTCCGCAGTGCTTCCGAGTACCGAGCACACGTCCGAGTATCGGTCAAGGGCTGAATTTTATAATAGGTTGTTTTTTAAAAAAATTGATTTTTTGGAGTTTTGTATTTATTATTTGGGTTTTTTTAAATTTTTTTAAGGAATAATTTTAGTGCGGATGACACAATTGCCGACTTGAATGTCAGAAACACGAAGCAAGGTGATGACAACGACGACAGCGAGAAGGAAAATGTTTCTCAGGAGTTTTCGATCGATGACAGCGTCGATAACGAAAGCGAACCCGAAGTTGTCGAGGACGAAAAGTCCCATCCTGCCGGGATTGTGCTCACGCGCTCAGATTACTACACGATTCCGTCGATGACCGATTTGGGGAACTTGGTCAGCAAAAATGGCGATTGCTTAGTGGAGAATTTGACGATCGGGAGAGCTGGATACGGCAATGTGTACTTTTTTGGAACGACGAATGTTGCTGGGATGAATTTAGACGAAATTGGTATACAATAAAAGTGAAAGTAAATTAATATTTGGAAAAATGATTATATTTGGATTTTTATTTGCAGTTCATTTCCGGAAAAAACAAATCATCATTTATCCCGATAACGATAACAAACCGCCGCTCGGGGAAGGGTTGAATAAAAAAGCACAAATTACCTTGGATGGCGTTTGGCCTATGGATAAAACAACTTGCAAAGTCATTAAGGTCGAAGTCGATCAAATTGGCAATTTTTTTCACTTTAAAATTAATTTTTTTTTTTTTTTTTTTTTTTTTTTTTAATTTAAATTAGAATTCGGAACGTTTGCAAGCGATGCAGTACCAGGAGTTCTTGGAGCGGTTAACTATGACCAAACTGCACGCGAAATTCATCGATTATCGACCCGATACGGGATCTTGGGTTTTCCAGGTCGGTTTTTGTCGGTTTTTGATTGGAATATTTTTATTTATTCAGTTTGTTTTAGGTTTCTCATTTTTCCAAGTACGGACTCGACGATTCGGACGAAGACGAGCTTCCAATTCCGCCGAAGGAATCCGAAAAATCAGTTGCAGCCGCAAATAAAGTTCTGGCTCAGAAAGGACCCGTCACGGCTAGAACCGGGCTCCAGACCAATGGCGAACAAGACCCAGCTCAGAGGAATGCGAGCAACCATGTAATTTAATCGTTTATTTAGTGATTGGTTTATTTAAAAAATATTTTAATACAATTTCAGGGTATTGAGCACAGTTTTCTCACTAAATCGACATCGAAATCGATGTTTAACGGGTTGGATCATTCGGGGTTTCGAGTTTCCGACGACGAAAACGACGATATGATGGACATTACCCAACATTCGTTTAAAAAGAACGTCGAAACTGGTAAATTTCGTATCGTTCAGACGTAATTTGTAGTCTAATGTGTTTGTTTTATTTTTTTTTAGACGATAGTGAAGCGTACGAACCGCCGTCGCATCGACTTGCTGTTGCGATGGACATCAACAGTCAGAAAATGCAGGTCATGAAAGCGTCGTTGTTCGCGGAACAAATGTCGGACGGCGAAGACGACACCTTGGAAGATAAGGAAAACGGTAAATCAACGTTGACGATTTAATTAATTGTGTTAATTTTTTTTCTTTCAATTCAGTGATGCGGTCTAACAACTTAATGAACCGAAATGCGTCTCTGCCGACGCCGGTATTTCTAAAACAACACGAAACTGAGGGAACGCGTTCCGAAACTTTCGTAGAACAAAAACAGCTTTTTTATCGCGAGCGAGGTCGAATTCCGTCACCTTTGAAACGAACCGGTGCGATAAAACGTTGAGTTTTTGCATATTTAATTGCAATTTTGTAACTTTTTTTTAAGGTATTTGCTTGATGGACGTGTCCAGGAGCTCCCCAGCTCCGTGCGAACCTGAATTAGACTTGTCGAAATGTCTTCGATTGCCCAACGCGCCTTACATTCCGCCACGATCCGCTCGAACGTTGCCGGCCGGACGACTTCGAAAAGCAATTCCGTTCACTCGGTCGCTTTTATTCGACACGCAACATTTAATCGCCGATGCGGCCTGTTTTATGGGGAGACGGTTTCGCGTCGGTTGGGGCCCGAATTGGACCTTGACTCAGTGTGTTACTGATCTTCACCAGGAGAAAGAAGTCGGCAACACTGACGCCCATCTGTTTTTGCCTTTTGAAAAAACGGAAAAGTTCAAGGCGAAGTTGGACTCGACTTGTTACGCTGTAGTGGTGAAGAAAGTTAACGTGGGACACAAAGAACAAAGAGCGCGATTGGTAAATCGATTTTTTTAAAGCGTTTTTATCGATTTTAAATTAATATTAAAAGGCTTTTGGCATAAAAAAAATAAAATAAATAGATTTTTAACTCAAATTTAATTGTCTTTTGCACTATAATCTACAATTAGCTCAAATTCAACTATTTTTTACATTAAAATCGATTTTAACTGATATTTCGACTGCTTTTCGCATTGAAATGGATTTTTAACACAATTTCAACTATTTTTTCGCATTGAAATCGATTTTGACTGATATTTCGACTGCTTTTCGCATTGAAATCGATTTTTAACACAATTTCAACTATTTTTTCGCATTGAAATCGATTTTTAACTCAAATTGAACTGTTTTTTGTATTAAAATCGATTTTTAATTGATTCTAGGCTGATTTAGAGCAATGTCTCGCAATTCAATACAACAACTCGAAGTGCGCCATCGAAGATGGATGCCCCATCGTGACTGCCGCTCCTGGTGTGAAATCAGTTCATCAATTGGCTGCACACGCGAAGGAAATAGTGGACAGCTTGTGTAAATTTACATTCATTTATTGAGTTATTATTTTTTATAACGATAAATGTGGATTATAGCTCCATCTCATCCCGACTATCGGTTGATGAACCATTTCAAAGACGTGTGGGATTTATGCGTCGCACTCTGGGGCCACATTCACGGCTACAACGAAGAGGCAGAGGGAGGCAACACGCACGCACAGCGCATGGCTAGAAGGAAAGTTTTCACGCAGTGGTTGCGCTCGGTGTCGCTTCACAAAATACAAAGGGAAATTGAGAGCAAGAAATTGGACAAGGACGGACACGTGGCGGCAATTTTGAGCCATTTGAGCGGATGTCAGACCAATCAGGCGTGCCAACTGGCTCAAAATGGTACGGAGCATAGACTCGCATTGATGCTTGCTCAAGCGGGCGGAAGTGCAGAATTCAGACACATGGTGCAGAAACAACTGGAAAATTGGGAGGAATTAAAAGTAATATTGAAAAATCGAATTTCTAAACAAAAATTGAATATTTTGTCCAAAAAATTGAATATTTTGTCCAAAAAATTGAATATTTTGTCCAAAAAATTGAATATTTTGTCCAAAAAATTGAATA